>MU226328.1:211950-228892 GCA_018584345.1 Thuja plicata
AGAAAATCTCTCTCTCTCTCTCTCTCTCTCTCTCTCTCTCTCTCTCTCTCTCTCTCTCTCTCAGCATTTGGTAAATCTCTTCCATTGTATACTCTCTTGGATTCTTTCCTTCTCTTTTTCATTTTACTTTTTGTTGATCAAACTCTTGTTTGTAGGGATTTTCTTCATTCTTTTTACAAATCTAAGTCTTTTCGAATCAAAAATTTAATCGTTAAAACATTTTTTCTTCTCAATATTTTTTAATATTGCTTCATTTCTACTTTATTTATATCATATCTAACCATATTCCATTGTTGGCTCATTATTTAATTGCAATATAAATTTGTTTTATCACTTTCACAAAAAAAATAAAATTTAATTGTTAAATATTCTTGCATATTGGTATTTACTAATCACGTTAAAATGGCGTTCTAGCTTCATTATTATATTCCTCAACTTGTATTTAAGTTTATTTTAATTTACCAAGTCACTATTAATTCCAGAAATTAAATTAACAAGTTCCAATTATGACGCTTGGAAGGCTCATATTACATTTAGTTTTCGATTTAAATATATTCTTGATGTGGCGAATAATGTGACTTATGTTCCCGCTACTACTGCCTCTAAGGCAGATATTAATGCTTGGAATGAGAAAAATGATGAGGCTTTAGGCCTTAAAGGCATTTATTTACATCCAAATTTATATGTATTAATTTCCCACTGTACTAAAGCACATGCAACATGGACTATTTTGAAAAACACCTGCGACAGTGCAACTGAATCTCGAAAGATTCAACTCCAAGATCAATTGGAGGATCTCAGGTATATGGATTTATCAACTATGGATAGTTTTTACTTAAGTTTGATTCATTTTGAAGTCAATTAACTAGTTTAGGAGTTACTTTATCTGAAATTCGGTTAACAATTTATAACTAATATACATTCTCAATTAGCTCTTCCTTTGTTAGCATCGCAATTGACTTATGCTATCTTTCAACAACTTTTACGTCAAGAAGAGGCTAAGTTAATTCAATTTGGCTCAGTCAAATCTAATGAACATGCTTTCATGTCTAGATCTCATAATAATACATCTAATAATCATAATTATAATAATGGTTATCATAAAAATTCTAATAGACCTCATTGTAATTTTTGTGGGAAAGATGGTCATGTGATCAATACTTGTTTTAAGAAACTTAAACATGAGAAGTCATCTAATCTGAATACTCAAAATTCTCATAATCATAACACTTGTCAAGCTTTTGCTATTCGTTATGGGATGTCTAATTCTCACTATGATGATACTACTATTTGGGATGAATATTATGATGAAGGTTACTCTTGGAATAACCCTCTTGATTATTATCTTCCTACTCAAACTGATTATATGCTCTCTCCTTATGATGAAATGCAATTTGACGATCCTTGCTCTCATGTTGATGATATTCTTGAACAAGAAGAGGAAATTATCTCTAACTTTCTTAATGATACTTTGCAATATATGTTTATTAATCAAGATGCAATTCATGATGATAATACTAATACTATATTTATTGTGAGGGATAGTGATAATAATGGTGATACTTATACTAGCTCTAATCTTGATTCTTCAAATTATGATGAATACATTACACATTTGTTTTATGCAACTGAAGATTGCATTTCTGATTCTATGACTGATGATTCACAATATGATTTTACTTTCCAAAGTGTTACCGATTCAATACTAGGAGATCCCAATGATGGGATCTCTACTAGTGGTTCTTGCCTTATTATAGGCTTAGGTGTTGATCATGCTCCACCTCTATTTTCTACTACAAATGAATATATAGAATGCATAAATGCGTCTCAAGAATCTCAATGGTCACTTGAATATTTGGGCCCCCCTCGCAAGCAATTACATCTTTGTATTGTCAAAGTGCTATCCACTTAGCAAACATTCCTATGTATCATTCAAGATCCATCGATCCAGTTGAAGAAATACATGATCAAGTTATCAACAACCTCTTGAAGACTCTTTCAAAAGAAACATCTCAAAATCATTGTAAACATTTGGGTGTCATACCTATTGATCGCATCTCCCCAAGTAAAGATTAAAGGGGGATGTTAGAATTAATCTTTCCTTGGTATCTATGTAATTAAAAGATATACCAAGGTCTTGTCTCATATTTGTAATTCCTTAAATAAGGAAAATAGATATTCCTCCTTAAGAGGATTCCTACACATGGCACACACCAAATGTGAATGTGGCACACATAGAGTATGGGAGTTACATGCAAACTCCTCCACTCATCTCTACTTAAGAGATGGTTCTCACACACTTCTTAGGGTTCTAGGGTTCTCATAGGGGTTCTAAGCTAGTTCTCACAAGTTGGATCTCTTCTCTCTTCTCTCATTCTCATTCTTGCAATATTGTAATGATCTCTCTCTCTCTCTCTCTCAGCTTCTTGCCCATTCATATTTATGCACAAGGGGTTTTCTTAGTTTTCCCCTTTCAAAAACATTGTCTTCGTGTTGATCTTGATCTTCTTGGTACTTTTGGTGAAAGTTCTTAAATCATCATTCTTTAACTTGGTTATTGGTATTACTCTTCTTGCAACTCTCTCTTGGATTCTTTCATGTTTCCTTATCTCTATTTGTTTTCCTAATATTTCTAACTATATATATATATATATATATATATATATATATATATATATATATATATATATATATAGCTTATTTTCAAATAGAATGGAATCAATTAGCCCATCACAAAACCTTAAAAGAAAAATAAAGATTCCTCTAAGAAAATACTACAAATTTTTGAAGATATATATGCATAGTAATTTTTGTTGGCAAGTGATCTATTTTGGTAAATGTGATTCACTTTTTGGTTGTCATTTATGGCAACACATCTGGGTTTAAGATCGATTACTTTGAAGTAAAGTTTTGTTGATTCAGAAATTGACTAAGTATAGTAGCAGTGATACAGAATTATTTTGGATGTCAAAGACAGAGATCGATGAATTAGGACAAGCGACCTTAGAGGAAGACAATATGGAGTATGTATGACCTCCACCTAAGATCTATTTGGATTTGGTTAAGTTTACGATGAGTTATAAGGATTTGAAGACAGACAAACTGCAGAAGAACAACGATACAGAGCAGTTGGACAACAGCGAAGACTGAGGGAGTATGACTTGGACTCTAGGAAATTGAAGTTATATTTTGGTTGTTGATAGTCTATACTTTGACTATGCAAGAGTGTCGACTATGTATTTGATATTTACTATATTAAATGTATTTTTTTTTTAAGGCCGACTTTGTAATATTTGTAATATTCATCTAGAGAGCCGACTTTGTAAAGTTATGAGATATAGATGTAAGATCTTTTTGGTAGAGAAGATGAATGTGTGTGTAATAATTATCTGGAAGGGAAGACATGTTAATGCAAGAGCAGAGAATTATAGAGCTATAAAGGAACTATCAAAGCATTTGTGATGCTTATCTTGTTCTATAACAAGGAAATGTACTATGTAATATTCAGCTCCTAACAGGGCTAGGTCTCCTTATAGGGACATTATACTTTAGTACATGCTTGTGGGTATCATCCCCACCCGGGTTTTCCCTTGGCCAGGGTTTCCTCGTAAACAAATCATGGTGCTATGAGTATTGTGTAATTTGCTTATGCTCTTTAATTTACTACAAATGTATTATTAATGTTTAAGTGGTTGAAGAATTAATTTAAAGTGTTATTATACTGATTCACCCCCCCCCCTCCCCCCTCTCAGTATAATCCAATCCTAACAATTGGTATAAGAGCTTTTGGCCCTTGGAGAGAAAGCCTAACAACTTGAGGGAGGTCATAATGGATTTGGACAGTTTGTAAGAGAATTTTGATGTTGCACTTGAAGACCTTGATAAAGCAAAAGCAGAGAATGGAGAATTGAGATTCAACATGCGTAGAGCTGAGAAATTTATAAAGAAACTCAAAGAACAACTTGAGCTTTCTAGAAGTCAAAGAGAAGATCTTGTGGTCGAAATAAAAGAAGATCAGATGAGGATGATTCAGATCAGGTGAAGCAACTAAAAGAAGAAATTAAGACTCTGAAACTTGAAAATAAATCTACGGCTAAAGAAGTATAGATGCAGAAGAATGCTAAGAAGGAAATTGAAGAAACCTTAAACAGTGCATTGAATCAAATGAAGGATGAGGATGACAACTACAAGAACAAATACCTGGAATTGGAGAAATATAATCAGACTGTGAAAGGTGAACTTGCTAAAGCAAAGAAACACATTGTGAAACTTCACACCAACAGTGACTTGATTGATGAACAACTAGACAAACAGAAACCTAAAGGTGATATGACTGGTATTAATGAAGCTAAATGTTCAAAGAATCAAGAAGAGAAATCAGATGAGAAGATTGATGCTGAGAAACCATCTATTGAAGAACCTAAAGAGCATATTAGACCTTTCAGAGGTAGATGCTTTGGTTGCAATAGATTTGGAGACATGAAAAGAGACTATAGAGGTAATGCCCCTTTTAGAAATTTTTATGGTTATTGTTTTAACTGTAATGGATATGGGCACAAGAAGACTAAATGCAGAAGACCTGATCAATTTGGATATAGAAAAGACAATGGAAGAGAACCTATAATGAAACCTACATGCTACAAATGTAATAACATTGGGCATATTGCAAAGTACTGTAAGTTACAAGTTAATCAAGAAATAAGACCTCCTATATGTTACAAATGCAATAATCCAGGACATATAGCAAAGTTTTGCAGGTATAATGGAGTAGATAACAAAAGAACACCACCTTCTATGAATTCATAGAAGAATGCAAATGATACTGGCAAGAGTGTTGCAGATGTGAAGAATGATTTTGAAAATTGTTTTAAGAAAGCAGAAGACAAAAACAGTGGCAAGATTTGGCAGATCAAAGGAACAAGTGAGACATCAGTTCAGGGAGAGTCGGTAGATGCTACTGAATCTTCGTTTGAAGATAGCAAGACAAAATCAACCTAATTGGCTAATCATGGCCTTAGGGGGAGCATTGGATATAGACATCATAATTTATCCTGCCCCAAAATTCATTGATTGAGCTCATGCGGGCTTATGTGTGAACTAAGCCAACGTCATGGATCATATACCTAAGAGCATGCCATCCGTCAACTTGTATATTTTATTTGCGAGATATAGCAGTGGACTGGACAGTTTAAAGTTGAAATGAAATTTATAACCTAACTTGTATAAAGCACTGTTTGATAACCTATCTACTCACCATTTGACAAAGCACGAGCTAAGGAGATCAGAAAGAAGAAGCATTCAAACTACTCTACATTTGTCGTGCGTGATCAATTGGAGAATAACATTCAGATTTCTGTAGAGAAAGGGTTCATGATCATTTCATATGGATTAGTGACCAACCTGTGAAGATTTGCAGTGACCTAATTCATGAGATCACTGGATTAGACAACACTTGAGTTATACATGTTGCAGAGAAGCATATGAAGAAAGAAGTCGAAACCCTAACACATTCTAAATGGGACAGGAGGGCAATGACAGTAAGTGACATCTTTCAGCAAGATGTGAGATTTATTGCCATGATCAAAATTCTACAAAAAAAGATGAAGACAAGATATAGGTTACATGAGGACATTGTGGAAAAGTACAAGGATACAATCTATTTCATGGTTGAGACTGATTGTGTATGTTTTGAACCAGTTACACCTAGGAAGAAGTGGTGCTACCCCATCGGCTATGAAGTGAGTTCTAAAATATTCACCATGCAAGTAGAACATGTTCTTGCATAAGAAGTTGACACAACAGAAGAAAGATGGGGAACCTATGAAGAAAATTTAGCAAAGGTGAAAGAGGAACAGTCTAGAGGACCAAGGAAAAGGAAAACTGCTAACCTTATTCATAATTGTGGTATACAAGCTGGACTAATAGAAGAGGATTTGAAAGAAGTCAAGGGAAAGATGGAAGAGAGATCTCTTGGAGTAGCAAGAGGAAGTACTGATGCCCCTATCACTCTTGAGGTAGTTATGGTAGATATTCCACCTCCTCCACAACAACAAACAGAACAAGAAAAGGTTGTCACTCCTAGAGTTACAAGATCAAGCAAGCCTAAAGAGGAAAGCACAACAGGAGAAGAGAAGAAAACATAAAAACATATTTGGAAACCTGACATGAAGATGCTAAAGAAAAGAGCAATTGAATAAGGAAAATTGGTTTCAATTGATAAATACTATGACAAATATGAGGAATCAGACAAGCTGAAGATTGAAGATATTGTGATAGAGCATTTGCTTACCTTCAAGAAGAGCATTCTAGAAATTGAAGGGAGTGTACCCAAAGATCTATATGCAAAATTGGAGAGCAAAAAATACTTGGCACAGATTGAGGATGATCATATCAGAAATAAGGAAATTGATAACATGATGCCTGTGTTATCAGTACAAGAGAGGGATAGAATATTCAAAGAACTGAAACCTCTGTTAAGAACAAAGATTAGAATATTGAAGATAATGGGAAGGAAGTATGATGAAGTGACTGAGGAAACTCAGAAGGCATTAGAGAAGATTCTAATGAGCCCTACTTCTATCAAGCCCTCACCTCCTAAAACATCATCGCCCACACAATTGGGAATGGGTGAAAGACCTAAGGTGACAGAGACCTCTACAGAGAAGAGCGAAGCAAATCCTCCACCAGATTTCTATGTCTTTGGTGTGGCAGTGGCCCTTGACCCCTCACAAGATGAGAAGGACCCTTTTGTAGAAAATTTGGACACCTTTGTTGCAGAAGAAGCAGAACAGAAAGAGGAAGTTGAACATAAAAAAGGATGATGAACAAAAGATAGAACAACGAAGAGTTGAAAAGAAAGAAGTAAACTCACCATCTATTTCATTGTTGGCAAGCATTGATGTAAATGTGGATACAATGGATGAAGTTGAATTGGTAAAATTGACATTCACCGCATTAAACAAAGCAAACGAAAGATCTGAACAGAAAGGGGATAAGAAGGCAAAAGTAATCTCAAGAGCTATTGATACTGTGAATAAATTGCTTCTAGTACCTATAGTTTTCTAGCACAGAGGTGACATTGAAAACTTGAAGATTACACTTGATGAATTTGATGGGTATTATGAAAATTTGTTGAAGATTGTAGAAGAGAAGGCTGAGAAGACATATTCAGAGAAGAAACTGGCAGAATTCTAAAAGTCCATCTGATGGGACTTCGACATTGTAAAAACTTGTTTGACAAATGTAAAGAGCTGCATTAGACATGGGAGAAAACTATTTGGCTATTGCATGAATCCGATTAGGCACATTCAGAATGTTGAGGACATTATTGTCAAGGAGAGAGCAAATCTGAACAGCTTGATGGATGGTTATGAAACATCTTCACAATCCACAACAAAAATAGACACAGAAGTTACAAGGATATTTGCCAAGCTCAGTGTATTGGATAATGAGAAAGGGAGAGTATTAAATAGATTCAATTTGTTGAGGAGCTTTATTACTCCGAAATTATCCATACTTGAAGCTCATCTCTCAGATTTGGAGAAGGTTGTAGATTCATTGACCAAAGGCTTTCCCATAGAGTTGAAAGAAGATGAAACTACATCATTTGCAATGAATGGTTTGATTCACATCAGTCAGATTTTTTTCAAGACTTGGAGCACAAAAGTAAATATTTTGGAAGACTCTTTTCAGAATGTTCTGAAACTGGTAAGCATGAACTAAGACCTATTGTTTTATATGCACCTTTGTCATTGTTGTCAAAGGGGGAGAAGAGAAAGAAAAAAATGATGGAAAAGAGAAGAAGAAAATGAATAAAAATATGGAGAAGAGATAAGGAGAAGAAGAGATAGTTTTGTTTAGTTGGAACACTTAGATATTTTCTTAAGTGTTGCCATCAATGCCAAATGGAGAGATTGTTGGAAAGTGATCTATTTTGGTAAATGTGATTCACTTTTTGGTTGTCATTTATGGAAACTTATATGGGTTTAAGATCGATTACTTTGAAGTAAAGTTTTGTTGATTCAGAAATCGACTAAGTATAGTAGCAGTGATACAAAAGTATTTTGGATGTCCAAGATAGAGATCGATGAATTAGGGAAAGCAACCTTAGAGGAAGACAGTATGGAGTATGTATGACCTCCACCTAAGATTGATTTGGATTTGGTTAAGTTTATGATGATTTATAAGGATTTGAAGACAGACAGACTGTAGAAGAACAATGATACAGAGCAATTGGACAACAACGAAGACTAAGGGAGTATGACTTGGACTCTAGGAAATCAAAGTTGTATTTTGGTTGTTGATAGTCTATACTTTGACTATTCAAGAGTGTCGACTATGAATTTTATATTTACTATATTAAATGCATTGTGTTTTGAAGGCCGACTTTGTAATATTTGTAATATTCATCTAGAGAGCCGTCTTTGTAAAGTTATGAGATATATATGTAAGATCTTTTTGGTAGAGAAGATGTATGTGTGTGTAATAGTTATCTAGAAGGGAAGACATGCAAATGATAGAGCTATAAAGAAACTATCAAAGCATTTGTGATGCTTGTCTTGTTCATGACTGAGAACTTTTTGTAACAGAATTACATTGTAAGAGCTGTAAGCTCAGAAGCCCCTAACAGGGTGTTGTGAACCTTTAACAGGGTTGTTATTCCTCTAACAAGGAAATGTATTATGTAATATTCAGCTCCTAACAAGGATAGGTCTCCTTACAGGGACATTATACTTTAGTAGTACATGCTTGTGGCTATCATCCCCACCGGGGTTTTCCCTTGGCTAGGGTTTCCTCGTAAACAAATCATGGTGTTATAGTATTTTGCAATTTGCTTATGTTCTTTACTTTACTGCAAATGTATGACTAATGTTTAAGTGGTTGAAGAATTAATTTAAAGTGTTATTATATTGATTCACCCCCCTCTTAGTATAATCCAATCCTAACAATTTTTACATAATTACTTCTATATTTGTGAACAACGGTAAATATTTTTATTAAAACACTATTTGTAGAAGCAACGTTAAAGTTATTTTTTGGAAATATATTGTAGGCTAGGTGACTGAGAGGGGTGGGTGAATCAGGAACCAATAAAACTTGTTCACTTTTATCCTTTATTAGATTGACTAATCTAATTGCATGCATCGAGCGAAAAAGCAATAAACATTCATAACACTTGACACAATATTTGGCTACCCATAAACCTTCCAAATAGAAAGTAAAACTGGGGTGGGATGATACCCACAAGATTTAGAACTTTGGTAATAAAGTTGGCCGGTTAAGGCTTAAAATTGACCACTTTTGATGGCTTGCCCTGTTAGGAGTAATAAGGACTGTTAGGTCCACCTTGTGAAAGGATTTATACAATACAATTAAGTATGCACTCTATTAGGATATTTGTGAAGGACAATTAAGTCCACCCTGTTAAAGGATTTTGACTGATACACCTGTTAGGATGAACCTGTTAATGATTTGTTATGCAACTTTGATTTGCTGATTAAGATCCTTTGAAGTAATATTGATCACCTGAATGTGATAGATGAGTCTCCATTGTTCCTTTATACTGTTGTAGCCTTCTAATCAATCTGCCACTTCATATTTGCATCTGTAATTGATTCATATATCTTCTATTTTTTTCTCATCATTTGGATAAACAAAGTATCTTACATATATATCTTATCCAAATCAATTACCTCCACAAGTCAGCTACTTATCATATTAAATAGCATCAAACAATATGTACTAAGTCAGCCCAATGTTGATACTCGGGTCCAGTAATCCACTTGGGTGATATACTGACACTCGGGCGATACAGTGAACTGGCAACTCTGGCACTCGATTGACACTGGGTGCTCAGGCCACAGTGATCACTCAGAGATGGTATGCAACTCGGGTAACACTGGTGACTCAGATGATACTGTTTGGAACTAACTGCTCAGTCGACACTGTAATTGCTTAGCTCGGGTAACACTTAAAGTTGTTGGCTCGGTCAACACTGTAATCATATGAGTGACTAAGTGTTTTGGCACTAATTGATAACATGTATTTCCATAAGGTCTACAATATCCCCCTTTGGCATCAGTGACAAAAACATTTATCATACACGTAAGATATAAAAATATATATATGTATAACTATATATATTTTTATATAAGTAGGGAGTGTAATGTGATATGTGTGGCCTCCTAATCCAAGATAAGGAGATCCCAATTGATTAACCAAAAGGAGACGATTAATGCAAAAAAGGAATCAACTGGTTATGGATAAAGAAGGGAAGAGGGTCTGATTTCTCAATTATAAAGTAAAACAATAGATCTGAAAGATTAAGATGAAATGAAATACTTATCTTGAAATATAGCATATCTGGAAATTGTTGTTTTCTGGTGTTTGTAGCAGGGCTTTGGAAATTCTGCAATTGGATCTGGAACAGAAACACAAAGACGGAGAAACCCCAAAAATCTTTTTTCTTTTTGTGTCAAGTCAACCTTTACTCAAATGCAGGTCAACCTTGACTCCTTTAGGTCGACCTTGACTGCTTTGCTCCGATGGAAATTCTATTCGCGGATCTCGAAAGTTGGCCGAAAAGGGTATCCAAATTTTCTTTATAATTCGTTGTCGTATACCTCTACATGCAAGAAAAATGGTTTTATTTATTGGGGGAGGGTTTGCCTTAGTCAAACCTCGATTTAGGAATTAACCTTGAAATCAATAATTGAAATGGAGAATACTAGCAATTAGTAGAAGTAGATCTAACAACGAAGCTATGATATTCAAATATATATGCAATTGTATTTCAAATGTAAACAAGTATGTTGATATGAAATCTTAGACTCAACATTAGAAATCATAAATGTAAATCAAAACCTCCATGATTGTATGCTTGGAATCCACCTTGAAGGAAGACTGAATGAATCTTGAGGATGCACAAAGGATCTTGAAGGAAGATCACACCACCATGATGGATAGATCTAGGGTTTGAATGATGAATCTTGAATGATTGAACCAAATCCCTTCAAAGGCATAAATGCTTGAATTCTTGATTTTCAATGGATAACTTGAATGCTTGGGAAGAAGACTTGACAACCTTGATTGAACACTTGAAAGGTTGAGAGCATGTGGAATAATGGATGCTTGAAAGTAGACGAGAATGTATTTTTCTCCAAGTAGATGATTATTGAAAATGAGAGGAGAGAGCTTCCTTATATACAAGTCTAGGGCACAAACTTCTAGAGAGGCTGACATAGGAGAATTAAATCCCAATTAGGCATATACCCCTAGAAGTGGACCTATATTAAATATGTTTTAAGAGTCGTTACTTCGAAACCTAAAACAACCAACTCGAAAGTGGGAAAATGAACTTTTGTGTGTCCCCCGCATCTAGCAATCTTTCCAATTGAAAAGGGGAACCTGGGTCAAGGTCAAGGTCGACCTTGACCTAGGTCAGGGTCGAGGTTAACCTTGACCCAGGGAGTCAGAACCCTTGGAAAATATGCCAGGTGGGGTAAACAGTGTCCGGAGAGGCCCAATCAGGGTCCTAAACAGGCACAGAAGATGGAAAAGGGGTAGAAATGAGAGGACAACATGATGATTGCCAAAAACACCCCCTAAGGAGGACTAAACAGTCTTAACATAGAAGTGCTTCCATATTAATATGATACATTAAGACTCCAATTTAGCGGGAGTATGGAAATTGAGCATACTCATGGTAAAGTTAGAAGAAAGACTCCAGTGGATTGCAATGAGGTATAAAATCCCTTAGTCAATGACATGAGCCCCCAGGCCAAGGATTCTAACTCAAAATACACGCAAAAGGGTACAAAAAACAAAGATAAAGCTAAAAAGACACAAAAAGAGGGTGATGAGATTGTTTTACTGTCTCTATTATATTAATCCTTATACTCTATTTTTAAGTATTATCAGAACAATTGTGAACTTTTAGTCAATTGAACTTATGTCAAGTACAGATAGAACCATTAAACCATGGGTGGAATAGATATGTGATATTATGCCAATATTATATATATGTTGCAGTATTTCATATAATAATCAGAATGTGTGTTCTAACATCTAGATTAATTTGAATAAGCTACTTGTATGAATGTCTTTTGCATGATAACTAATACTGCTAGGAAGTAGGAGTCGCTGGGAGTGGTTTATAGCATTGAAGGATGACATTAAAGACCAGCTTCAAATGGATAAGCCATCATGGCATCATAAGACACGACTACCGCAAATCAGGAGCCACTGTTTTAAATATGCATGAATGTAGCTCTAATATATTCCCTCTATATTCCCAACATGTTGACTTGGTCGCCCAAACTTCATTGCATATGTCGTGGGCTGTTGCGTTTCCTATTTTTTCTCTTTGGCACGGTTTTAGTTAGATAGTTCCTTCTTCTATTTCAAAATAAGAAAGTCAATCCTCTATTTATAGGGATAAGATTGATAGTTTGTAAGTTTGAAGATTTTTGGAAATACAATCTTCTGATTGTATCTTTCACAGCAAGTTCATTTTCAGTTTCCTGTATCATTCTCATGTAATCAGTTTTGAAAGATAATGAAGTAACTTTTGGTTCATATTCTGTGTTCATAGATTAGCATAAGCCAACCAAGGGGGCCCACTTGGTAGGTGGATTATAGTAGAAGTAGAATAGATTTACTTTCTGCATTTCCAACATTCTAGATATAAGATTACAGTTTCTCCCTGCAGCATTGTACTTTGTGAATGTTCCTACAGCACTTGCAAGGATAGTTATAGTGAATGCTATAGGTTGAAAGAATAAGTTTAAGTAGAGTTTGCAAGTTGTAGCATTCATTTTAGTAAGGAGTAAGTGTGTTTCCTTTCTTGTAGCCCTAGTATAGATTCCTTTCATGTATTTTACTTTCCTGCTGCATAGGTAGAGTGGCTCTTTAAGGAACTTAGTGCACATACTGTGCTATACCATTTCAAGTATACCACCCAATCAACTCAAAAATCCAGCAAAACTGATGTTGAAACCTCAGTTGACCCTCCTTTTCCACAAAGGCTCACAATAGAAAAGCCTATATCCCAAGAAGAAATGTCTTTTGACATTCTTGAGCAGCTGAAGAATATGCACATCCAAATACCTCTATTTCAAGCTATCAAAGATGTTCTTATCTATGGGAAAGCTATTAAGGACGCATGCCTAAAAAAGCCTGGAAGGAAAAAGGACCCTCAAATAGTTCATGTAATAGGGCAACTTATTGATATCATGTTGGGAAAGGTAGTTATACCCAAGTATTCAGACCCTGGAAGTCTAGTAGTAGATTTGATAATTATCGGACAATCTGTTAAAAATGCTTTAGTTGATTTGGGAGCAGCCATAAATGTAATGACTAAAGATACAATGCACATACTAAGTATAGAGGGTTTGAGAACAACACCAACAATGTTACAACTTGCTGATAGTTCAATAGTCACTCCAGATGGTCTTATAGAAGATGTGGTAGTCACCTTAGACTCATGGGAATACCCTGCAGATTTTCTCATCTTATCACCAAAAGTAAACTTTGCTGGCTATCCAGTCATCTTAGGGAGACCTTGGTTAGCCACCATTAATGAAAAAATATGACAATTTCAAATGGTTAGGCACTAAAGAAGCTAGCACTCTATCCTCATGCCCAGCCTCAGCCAGACTTGAGAGATCCTATTTGGCTAGAACTAGGGGATGAAGGAGAAGAGGTCAACTCTGTTGCTCAGCTTATGATGATGCATAGACAGTCTTTTCTGAAAATGCAAGAGTAAGATGATGTAATACATAGTATTCTTACCAATGAGTGTATAGTAGCAAAAGATATTTCTAAAAGTGCTATTCTGCAGCTATGTACCTATGAAGACTGTGTCTTTCCAGCAAGCCCTGAGATAATTAGCCAATTGTTACCATGTGAAGTAGCTACAAGCCCAGTACCTAAGATGTCAATGGTACAGCTAACAACTACAGTAGAAATTTCCCCAGGTCACAATCTCCATGTGAACAACAAGTTGCCACCCCCACAATTGGCATTGTTAACAAAATTCTTGCGTAAGCATGAGAAAGCATTTGCTTGGGATTATGGAGACATGCTAGGTTTGAACCCCAAACTCTGCACCCATAGGATCTACATTAATGATGGCAGCTTACCACTACGCCAGCCTCAAAGAAGGATAAATCCAGCATTGAGAGAGATAGTCAAAAGTGAATTACAAAAATTACTAGATGTTGGTTTCATCTATCCAATCTTCAATAGCAAGTGGGTATCACCTTTGGTCATTGTACTTAAAAAAGGGGGGGAATGGTGAATATGTGTGGATTACAGAGAGTTGAATAACGCCACGAAGAAGGATCATTTTCCTTTAGCCTTTATTGATCAAGTCCTGGACACTCTGGCCGGTAAGAAATATTTCTCCTTTCTGGATGGACACAGTGGTTACAACCAGATCAGGATTGCTCTAGAAGATCAGGAGAAGACTACATTCACATGCCCCTGGGGCACATATGCCTATTCTGTATTACCATTTGGCTTATGCAATGCACCAGCTACTTTCCAGAGAGCTGTAATTAGCATCTTTGCTGACATATCACATGATTGTATGGAGATATATATGGATGACTTTACTACATTTGGTGTCACCTTTGAGGAAGCCCTAAAGAATTTGGAAAGAGTACTAATCAGATGTCAGGAACACAACTTGTCTCTCAATGGTGAAAAATGCTTCATGATGATGCAAGAAGGCGTAGTGCTGGGACATTTTATCTCCAAAGATGGGATCTAGGTAGATCCTGCGAAAATAGAGGTAATTCTCACATTACCTATTCCTACAAAGCAGAAAGATGTTAGGTCTTTCCTAGGACATGCTGACTACTATAGGAGGTTTATCCAAAATTTTAGTCAAATAGATAGTCCTCTATATACTTTGATTACCAAAGAGGCTAGATTCAATTGGACAAAGGAATGTAATGAATCCTTCCTACATCTTACGAAACTGTTGACCACTGCACCCATACTTAGGGGTCCTGATTGGACTTTGTCATTTCACATTCATACAGATGCTTCAGACTATGCAATAAGTGTTTTCCTAGGACAAAAGTCTAGTAACCTAGAGAATGCAATTTACTACATTTGTAAAAGCCTCCATGGACTAGAATTAAACTATACAGTGACCGAGAAAGAATTACTAGTAGTAGTTTATTCTTTAAACAAATTCCATCATTACATAACTGGCTATCCTATTTTTGTTCATACTGACCATGCATCAATAAAATATCTCATGAACAAACCTTCTATCACAGGCAGGTTAGCAAGATGGCTTCTTCTTTTGCAGGAATTTGACATTACCGCAGTTGACAAGCCTGGCAAGGCAAATGTAGTAGCTGATTATCTATCAAGAATCCACCATACTGAAGAAGATACTACATTGATAGATGATGCATTTCCAAATGAGCATTTGTTTCATATTGTTGTCCAAAGTCTATGGTATGTTGACATAGCTAATTACCTTGCAACAAACAAAATTCCAACACACTTTTCTTACAAGGATAGGACACTGCTTGTCGAGAAAAGCTTTAATTTCTCTTGGATTGATAACATGCTATTTTACACTGGACCTGATCAAGTAATGTGCAAATGTGTGCGAGAAGATAAGACATATGACATTCTCCATTTCTATCATAATGAACCGTGTGGGGGACACTTTGCAGCAAAAAGAACAGTCCAAAAGATTTTAACAACCGAATATTATTGGCCTACACTTCACAAGGATGCAGCCAGCTATACAAGGAAATGTGACAAATGTCAGAGAATGGGCTGACCAACTAGATCCGATGAAATGCCATTACATCCACAGGTGGTGGTAACTCCATTTGACAAATGAGGCATGTACTTCATTGGTCCAATAGATCCTCCATCCAATGGGAATTCTTACATCCTGGTGTGCACTAATTATTTGACCAAATGGGTCGAAGTAAAAGCTATGAAACATGCCCGAGACCATAAGGTGACAAAATTTTTGTATGATGAGATTTTCACCAGATATGGAGTACCGAGAGAACTTGTAACTGACCAAGGTGCCCAATTCACTTCCAATCTAATAACAGAGCTCATGAAAGAATATAATATCATACATAGGAAGTCAAGCCCTTATCACCCTCAAGCCAATGGACAGGCTGAAGTTACAAATCAGGAAATAGAAGCCATCTTAACAAAGACAGTTCATTTGCATCGCCGGGACTGGAGCAGCAGACTAACAAAAGCCGTCTGGGTGTATAAAACAACTTGGAAAACCACCACAGGGTTCACTTCATTTGAGCTATTATATGGAAAAGCAACAATGCTACCCATTGAATTTGAACACAAAACACTGCGGACAACACTGGAGTTAAATATAGATTTTCCTGCAGCACAGAAGGAGTGATTACTGCATCTCAATTCCTTGGATAAAATGCGCAAATCTGCACTAGAGAGAACTGAAATAGTCTAGAAACAAAGGAAGAAATGACATGACTCACATATTAAGAACAAACAGTTTCAAGTTGGCGATTGGGCATTGCTATACGATTCAAGATTCAAAGAAATACCAGACAAATTGCAGACAAGATGGCTAGGGCCATATGAAATAAGCCATGTCTTCACCAATGGAGCCATCCAGATGACCATAATTGACCCAGTGCAATTCAAACTATTAGTCAATGGACATCGGCTAAAGTTGTATCACCAACCTCAAACAAAAGAAGACTTCCTGCAGCAATTCCAACAACAAATTTCAAACGAGAAACAAGTAACACTTCCTGCAGCAGAGGGTGCGATCCTTCTTCCTGCAGCTCTTCAGTAAAATTCCATCAAGCATGTCCATAATAAAAACTTTGTGTTTACATGAAGTACATTCCTCCATTCACTTTCTACTTCTTCTTTCCAACTCATCTCATTTCTTTAATCTACCACCCAC
>MU226328.1:251648-269261 GCA_018584345.1 Thuja plicata
AAATCCGTTGTGATTATCTGGGCTGAACTTAAGGGTAGACCTACATGATGACACCTTCCTATACACATGCTAGATTTCCTACATTGTCAGTTGCCTCTGGATTAGTGAGTCTTACCTTTGTGATGATCAGTACACCGGATTAGAGAGCTATCAGGATCCCTTTCTTAGTGGTTATGCCTTGGTTGTTTTGGATATCCGATTGGGATCTGTTGTTATCTCCTCAGCATGGTGGGGTGGACCTTTGTGGTTCCACACAGACGGGTGGTAGTGATTCTTTATCCATTGAGATTCGATGTCCTTGTACTAGGTGCTTGATGGTTCTTTGCGGATGAGCTCTTTATGTTCCTTCATCATTGATTATGTAATTTCATTATTGTAATCTTGTATTAGAGTATCGCATGTGATACCTAATCTGGGAATTGTAATAGTAAGTTGATTAGAGTGATTACCACATAACCTGCGACATGTGCAGTGGATGTGAGTTTATGGTAGTATCATGGTTATCCATGAGGATTGTAATTATGGTTATGTAAGTTGTATTTGTTATGATTAATCAGATGGAATCTTTTATTATAATGTTAGTTGTGTTTTGCTTTAAGTAATTCAACGTCATGGGACCCTTGAGTTGTGTAATCTATGTGAGTGTAAGACATGTGTATAAATGGTAATCGCTTCTGCATGATTGTATGTTTCTTTATGTTAACTTTTAAAAAAAAATTATTTAGCACACATAGTGACATGTTTAGGTTAATCTCTCTTGGGTTCCCTGGCGGGGCGTTACAAAAGATCTATAAATTGTTGTTTTCTGGTGTCTGTATCAGGTTTCTGGAAATTTTGCAACCGGGTCTGGAATAGAAACACAGAGACGGAGAAAACCCAGAAATATTTTTCCTTTTTGTGCTAGGTCGACCTTGACCTGCTTTGCTCTGATGGAAATTCTATTCCCGGATCCTGAAAGTTGGCCAAAAAGGGTATCTGAATCTGCTCTGTAATTCGCTATCTTGTACCTGTACCTGCAAGGAAAATGGTTTTGTTTATCGGGGGAGGGGTTTGCCTTAGTCAAACCCAGATTTAGGAATTAACCTTGAAATCAATAATTGAAATGGAGAATGCTAGCAAGTAGTAGAAGTAGATCTAACAACGAAGCTATGATATTCAAATATATATGCAATTGTATTTCAAATGTAAACAAGCACGTTGATATGAAAGCTTAAACTCAACATTAGAAATCATGAATGTAAATCAAAACCTCCATGATTGTATGCTTGGAATCCACCTTGAAGGAAGAATGAATGAATCTTGAGGATGTACAAAGGATCTTGAAGGAAGATCACACCATCATGATGGCTAGATCTAGGGTTTGAATGATGAATCTTGAATGCTTAAACCAAATCCCTTCAAAGGCCTAAATGCTTGAATCCTTGATTTTCAATGGAGAAATTTAATGCTTGGGAAGAAGACTTGACAACCTTGATTGAACACTTGAAATCTTGAGAGCATGTGGAACAATGGATGCTTGAAAGTAGGTGATAATGTATTTTTCTCCAAGTAGATGATTATTGAAAATGAGAGGAGAGAGATTTCTTATATACAAGTCTAGGGAAAAATCTTCTAGAGAGGTTGAAATATGAGAATTAAATTTAAATTAGGCCTATACCCCTAGAAGTGGACCTATATTAAATATCTTTTAAGAGTCGTTACTTTGGAACCCGAAACAGCTGACCTGGAAGCGGGAAAATGAACTTTTGAGTGTCCCCCCGCATCCAACAATCTTTCCAATTGAAAAGGGGAACCTGGGTCAAGGTTGAGGTCAAACCTGACCTAGGTTAGGGTCAAGGTCAACCTTGACCCAGGGAGTCAAGACCCCTAGAAAATATGCTAGGTGGGGTAAATAGTGCCCGGAGAGGCCCAATCAGTGTCCTAAACAGGCATAGAAGATGGAGAAGGGACACACATGAGAAGACAACATGATGATGGCCTAAAACACCCCCTAAGAGGGCTAAATGGTCTTAACATGGAAGTGCTTCCATTTTAAGATGATACAATACCAAAAACTCTGATGAAACTGATGATTCAAAACTCCCCCTTACCATGTGCTTGGGTACTTTCTCAGTTTTGACTACTGCTCTACAACTCGGTTACAACTGACTCTATTTTTTATTTTCTAAAACTATTTTTGTAACTCTGCTATATATATATATCTTCCTCTTCTATGTACATGTATTTCCTTGTATATATACAAATTCTATCTTTCCCCTTGTTTTTGACACAAATGCCAAAAAGCATATCTACAAGGTAATACCAAAATATGAAAGGAAATCACTATGTACCTTCAAAATCAGAGACAAATTCTTGTCCCAATTGCCTTACAACACCTTCAGGATGTGCAACTCAATCTGAATTTTTGTAGACAACTCCATCATAAGCTCTGCAACTGAAAAGTTGTTATCATGGATGAGTGTCTTTGCATGAGCAATACGTTTTTGCATGACATCCATATGAGGAAGGAGTTGGCTCTATATTGCTGATAGGGAGTTCCTTGTTCTTCCTTCTTCCCTTAGTAGCTCTACCTGCAGATCAGTCAGATACTTGATCTTAACAAAATGTGTTGAACTTGAACTAGGATTAAGTGCCAACTGGCTTGCACTTGCCTTCAAATCATTGTCAAACTTTGTCAGCTTGTTCTTTATTTCCATGGTAAATTTTGATGTGTCGCTCAACTTTACAAATAATGCCACACAATTATTCATAGTGGTTTCTAGAGAGATAATAATAGTGGTTAGCTTCACTTTATCTATTTCAATATTTCATGCAACATTCTCTAGAACCTTATTCTCAAAATTTATCTCTAGCTTTTGTAGTAATTTCTCCTGACCACTAAGATCATGATTAAACTTGTGGACTATGTCAACAAGTTGGTCCATTATAGAGTCTTCCTCATTGACTTCAATCTATAGTAAATCAAGGAAAATACCTTTGATGTCTTGTAGTACTCTATTCCTTTTCTTCTCAGCTCAGAGCTTCTGTTGTTTTTCTCTTTTCTTCCATAGCTCCCCAAGGATGTCCATCTGCTCGGCTGTCAGGCTAGAAAGATCCTAATTAGGAATCACAATGTCTTCCTCAAGGTCATCCTCATCAATAATTGTTACCTTTTCTTTACCTTTGACCTTGGGATTGGGTGAAGGAATGATTTCCTTACCTTTTCCATCCTTATCCTTGTACTCAGTGTTTAGTTGAAGTAGGTCATTAAATTTTAATGCACCAAGTACAAAATCAGTACCAACTATAGAAATATTCACAATGTCCTTCTATGACTCAGGCTGACTTGGCCCAGTAGTAGGTAGATCCTAATACTCGGTTCCTACTAAATTTGATGTAGACTCTGTGATATTTTCCTTGCTTAGAGATAAGATACTCTGAATAGGTGATTGGGATAGGGATGCCATCACTTCTACTGATATATCCTCTGCATTAGATTCTTCAATGGTCTGTACCTCAGGTAATTCTTCATCTTTAACCTGTACATGAGGGTCTGTACTTTGTTCCTCTATCTTATCATCTCCTTTGTCATCAAAAATTGACTTCCACAACTTTGTTGTGGTCTTCACAACATCCTCTATTTTCTTGCTCAAGATTTGAAAAGTCCTAAACCTTGGAGTGTGATTACTCTCATATTTAGACATAGAACCTTTTGCCTCTTTTTCAATCAATGTAGGCATGACTTGCTTCAAGGTTTGTTTCATGATCTCCTTTTCAATTTGAATTGCATTATTCTAGTGAATGATGATTGCCTTGAGAAGGTCTTCAGTCATATGGCTTTTCAATTTGGATGGATCATACTTCCATCTTGTCATCTTCTCTACTAAAGCATCCTCAATCATATTCTGTCCATCCTAGGTTTTGGAAGCATATTTAAGTAATCTGAGATTTTACATACCACTACCTTCTTTCAATTCTTTAACCTTATGCTCAAAGGTAGGTGGTGGCTTCTTGAATGTAACTGTATCTTCTTCATCATCTTCTTTAGGCAATATTTGTTTTCTTCTAGATCTTCTTGGTTTGTTTGCAGTGGAGACAGGGGTAGAGACCTTTGGTGTTTTCTTGGGGGATAGCCTCTTCTTCTTAGGAGGCTCTACTTCTACCTCTTCCTCTTCTTTCTTAGGTTCTTCTTCTTATACCTATATGTCATCCTCTTTGCTTTCAGTGATCAAAGGAGGAGAGTCTGATGGCTTGCCATATTTCTTTCCAAACTTCTCAATTCCCTTCCATCCTCTCTTTAAGATTTTATGAATCTCAATTTCCAATGATATTCTACCCTTAGATTCTTCATAGGTACCAAAATATGGTGCTTTAGGATCAACATGCTCATTTACAAGAGCTTCAATAATGTCTCTGGTCTCATCTATGTTAACTTCATATGCAAGAGGTTTCACTCATGCAACCCTAAGCTTGACTGCTTGAATGTATACTTTTTCATAGTCAACTACAAAGCATATATCATCTTTATAGTCTTCTACCAATTGTTTGGGAATTCTGAATCTATTTTGCTTTTTCTCTCTGAAACTTTCAAAGTATGCATCCATGATGCTTTCAAAATTATCTCCCAATTCTGCTATAAACTCATTTATCTGATAAATTATAGACATGTCCTTCTTCCATACAACTGTGCCTCTTGAAGGTAAAAACTTTTGAACATAAAAGAGTATGCAGACCAAGAGTGAATCGAACTTACACGGACTGGTCTTGGATGCCTGGATGCTCTCCATGTTTTTTCTCAATTGGATGAGCTGCAATTCGGCTAGGTCGAATGATAGATTATTCTTCACCATTTTGTATGCCAAGTCCACAGCCTCACATGAAACACTGTTTGGTCAGCTTGAACTATATATCTTATGTGCAATCACATGAATTCTGAACTTTAGCTCCATGTCAGTGACTCCATTCAACTTCATGCCTCTTCCATCCCACTCGACAAGAGTCTTCTTGGCTAGATCATCTCGAGGTAGGGTTTTAGTTGCTTTAGGTTTGTCGAGCATTGGGTACACTGTCACTCGGTGTACCATCATCTTAGTGATCTTCACGGGTTTCTCCAATCATAGATGCATGTTGTGAACACAAATCAAAATAAACCTAATCCACTTTATCTGAAAATTATTCAGCATAAGTAAGATGTGGGTTATACCCTTGACTTCAAGGTGCTTGTGTTCCGGCTTCAGGTTTCTACCCACACAAAGTGCCTCATATGATTGATTCATCTCTACTATGCCTAGTTGTTGAATGATGCAATGATAGAAAGTTTGTATGTCATGAATCATCAGTACCTCAGGAGGAATTTGGGAATGGGCTCCCATTAGAGCTATCTCCTTTGCAATCACTGGACGAAGTTTGAACTTTGGCGGTTCACAAACAACATTCCTCACTAAAATCTTGGATCCCTTCTTGATCTTACTGCTGGATGAAGATGTCATAACATTCAGAGTATTGATGAAGCTTTGCTACAACTAAATCTTTCAAACACAAATTCACTCTGAAATCACTAAAAGCTCTTAATCACTCTACAAATTGTAAACTTGGTAAACAATAACCCTTTGATTTCACCATTGATGAGAAATTTCATCATAAGGTTTTCATTAAATGCTATGTACATAGTATCTGTCTAGCTCGGGTGGTTCTCCCAGGCTTACTCAAAAGCTCGACAAAAACTAACTTTGCATCTTTGAAACCATACAACCTGACTTAACTCAGTTAAGCCTGAGTAACTCGGTTGTAATTGAGATCTTGACTCGGTTAGAACTATAATGTGTCCCAGTGCATCAATATGCAGATTTAGACTTGCTAGCATATCTGGAACTGATGTATGATGGCTTGTGTGCATAATTCCAGTTGTCTCCTTGCATCTTTATTCAGAGATGGTGGATCCACCCAATTCATTATTTTGGATGCCATTTGATCCTTCATTATTTTGGTCAAAATTATCAAGAGACTTCCTTACCTACTGCTGACTCATATGAGTTCTGATTTCAAAAAAAATTTCTTTACCTTTCTCAAAGCCAGTATCTAGTTTTTCTCTATTGATACAATTCTTTCTTAGATGACCGAGTTTTTTACACCCATAACACCTCTTAGTAGGGTTCTTTTTTCTGAGATGAGTCTTTGCACAATTTGCACCAATGTGCCCATACTCGCCACAATGACAACATCTACTCCACGTGTTGTAATCCCAACCAAAAATTTCCTTAGCTAATTGTTCAGCAGGGTTCCACTTCTTAGTTTTGCACTCTGCGGATTTATGACCTTGTTTGTTACAATTGAAATATTTTCCTTTAAACTTAGGTTTCTCAGTGCATTCACTTTCCCTATGTCCATGTTTGTTGCACCTATATCACTTACCATTAAAATTTGACTTTCCATTTCTCCAACACTTGTTTGATGTATTCCCTAACTCACCACAATGATTACATGTAGGTTTCTTGTTCTTTTGAGCTCCTTGCTACGAGGATTCACCTTGTTCAGTATAACCTAATACAGTTTGTCCATGATGTCTGAATTGAGTTTTCTCTATCAACTGATCCATGCTTACTTGTGAATTCATCATACTCTCATTGGTTTATTTTCCAGTATTGAGATCATTTTGCAGTCTTTCATTTTCATTCCTTAGATTGATAACTTCTTGATTTGAACTATTGAGTTGATTTATCATATCTGCTTGCTGAAGTGACAAATGATGGATTTAATTTTCTTTTTCCTCTAATCTTGTACTTAGAAATCTTTTATCTTCTTGTGCCATTTCTCTGTCATTTTCTTCTTGGTTCTTTTGTTCCATGACTTCACATATTATGACTGAATGAATTTCTTGTTCTCTCTTCAACTTTCTGACTTCTTCATGTAAATTGAGATTCTTTGCAAGTAGGTCTTCAATGGATGCATCAGCTTCTTCAGAACTTCTTTCTTTGCACATGTCTTCAATTCTTTCTTCTATGTAACCTTTGTCATTCATTTGCACTGCTAAATCTTTTCTTCTTTTCAAGGAATGAGAGAGCTGCTCTTGAGTTTTCTGATTTGATCCATGGCCACTTGTAGTTATATCTTTTAATTTTGAATGGCTTTCTCCAGTCTGTATATTTCCTTTGACTCTAATCTTTTCTCAAGTTGTTAAACTTGTGATAAGAGAACCTCTTCTCTGATACCAATTGTTGGAAATATATTGTAGGCTAGGTGACTGAGAGGGGGGATGAATCAGGAACCAATAAAACTTGTTCACTTTTATCCTTTATTAGATTGAAAAATCTAATTGCATGCATCAAACATAAAATCAATAAACATTCATAACACTTAACACAATATTTGGTTACCCATAAACCTTCCAAATAGAAAGTAAAACCGAGGTGGGGATGATACCCACAAGATTTAGAACTACAGTAATAAAGTTGGTCGGTTAAGGCTTACAATTGACCACTTCTGATGGTCTGCCCAATTAGGAGCAATAAGGACTATTAGGTCCACCTTGTGAAAGGATTTATATAATACAGTTAAGTATGCACTCTGTTAGGAGATTGGTGAAGGACTTTTAAGTCCACCATATTAAAGGATTTTGACTGATACACCTGTTAGGATGAACCAGTGAATGATATGCTATGCAACTCTAATTTGCTGAATAAGATCCTTTGAAGTAATACTGATCACCTGAATGTGATAGATGAGTCTCTATTGTTCCTTTATACTGATGTAGCCTTCTAATCAATCTGCCACTTCATATTCACATCTGTAATTGATTCATATATCTTTTTTTTTTTTTCTCATCATTTGGATAAACAAAGTGTTAACACTTTTTCTTGCAACACTTACCTAATGATGACAGTATACTAATTATACTTGAATGCAAGCTCCCTTTTGATAAGAGAAAGGCTAATTGTTGAGGTATTTGATAACACTGGGGATACCTATTATCACCTCCTTCGTTTTTGAGCTCCACAGACTCAGGCAGGTATTGCCTAGATAGTTCACTGTGTTTCAAGTAAACTTCAAATGGTGGATTGGGTCTTCACTGCTATGTTATTATATTTCTGATTATATCAATAAGATACCACTCTTGAAATGACTGGAAACAATCTGAAACAAAGCTTGACAGGGAATACTATGACTGTAATAACAAATAATAGTGGCATAAGGATGTTTATCCTTCTTCTTTTTCTGAGTTTGAACTCAAGGAAGGCTAACCTTTTGATTCACTCTCAAAGGAATCAACAATATGAACTGTATTACTTTAACACAGTTCTTTTTCAATAGGTATGCACTTAGTAACATAGATATACTTGAATATTTGTTTTATGCTTGATGGTTGAATAAAAATTGAATAGTAAACCCTAATCGGTGCCTATCCTTGGGCAAAGAGTCAATGAAAACATGAAATAACAGAGATAAACTAATGAAGATACTGTAGAATGACTTACAAACTACACGCAGTTGAGATAGAATGCCTGACAAACTATCCTCTCATATTCATACCACTACATCAAATCCTTACAAAATGCTTTGCTCTCTGAAATTGCTTATGAAACTTAGTCCTCTCCTTGAAAGGAACTCATAGGCAATTAGACACACTATCTTATAGCAGGTATGTTTTGAATGCCTTACAAACAAACCATACTAGAGCACAAACAGAGTATAAAGAGACAAGAAAATATGAAAGAGGAGCAAATACACTGTATTTCATTAACAAATTCTGTCATAACATATCCAGACAAGAAACTTAAAAGACTAAGACCAGAAGAGGAATTTACATCACAGTAATATATTCAACATCATTGGGACCTGTTCTGAACTCCTGCAGGGAAAACCCCAAAATAGAGCAGAGGAAAGGAACCCTTGAAAATAGAGAGAAGAGGAGAATATAAAGAAAAGAAATAAACCCTAAAATTCATGCTTGTCATACACCTGTCCCCTTTCTAAAAATCTGATCTACTCTCATTCCTCTGAAAATATCTGAAACTCATTTTACCTTTTATCCCTTGCATCTGTTATCATCGGTGATCTCGAAAATCTGATTCTTTTTTGTTTTCAAAGTCTTTCAATATCTGACTGATCTGATATCATTTGTCTTTTGTCCATGAATGTTTTTACAAATCTGATTTGACTTTCAATCTCTGCAAAATATGATTTTATCCTCTGATAAATATCTTCCCGTAAGTTCATCTGTCAAGTCTTGAAATCAAATAAATATATTTGTTCCATTCTATGCAAATCTAATCTTTATTTCATATCCCCAAATCTGATCTTCTTGGCAAAACCCTCTGACTTCAACTGTCTTCAAAAACCTCCGGGAGTAAACATTTGAAGTTTTGCAATAAAAAACTATAGAATTCCTTTAAAATTTATCCTGTGCACATTTCTATGTCATTGAAATCCTTAATTTTTTGCAATTTTGCCCAGACTTCACCAGAAATTGACATGTGGCATATGTGGACTGGCTGCTCTAAACTACCCTTTAATTGTGCTTTAACCCTGGGTAACTTTTTCCACTTTGTCTCCAAGTCTCTGAATATTCTTAACTCTTTCACCAACTCTCGGTGACCTCGCGACTAGCATTTGGCAGTTTATCCTCATCTGACGACCATGCGACCACACTCAGTCTCCAAGTCTCCAGATCCTTTCGCATTAACCGCTAGCATTTGGCAACCTTGCGACTGGCGATTAACTCTGGTCGCGGTGGTTATCTTCTGCATCTGGCGACCTCGCGACTAACCGCTAGCGGTCAATTGCTAGATCTCGGCGATTATCTTCCTTGACGGTCAACTTTTGGCGACTACCTGACTGGATGCCGCGTGTCACTTTTGTCAAAATTTACCTTCCTTCAAAATTTGGGCACGAAAACTGAGGCATCAGATGACTGGGCGCGCGCGTGAAGAGCTTCCTCTTCTTTCTTCAAATTCATATGTTCTCATTTTGACTTATAAACCTTCCAAATTCCACAGTAGGAACAATGTGGGACTAAATCCCTCCACTCTTAAATCATTTGCAAATTTTGGGCGCTCAAAATTATGTGGCCCACCGCACATCATAACCTCCAGCCATAGAGCCCGCCAAGAGCCTCTGGGCTCTCTTATTTACTATAAGAGTTAGCGCTTTAGTATATAAATACTAAAAAATGCCAATGCACAACAAATGTGGGATAACTCATCTCCATTGTTTTCAAGATTTTGGAGATGCCTGTAGAAACTGCTTGCCAATGGAGCTGTTTTATTACAGATGGAAACCATAAACATCTTCTATAGGTCAAGGTGCCACTCTTCATGGTTTCACATTTTCAAATTGCATTTGACATTAAACATTTTTGGCTTTTACATTTTGTGCAGCCTATCTGTCATGCTACACAATGTTTACTTTCACATATCAAGCAGAGCATTCCACTTGGTTTCAGAACTTAGCAATCTGCATTTTGCTCCTTGATCTCCAACGTACTCCCTCTATGGTTTCATATTTTGCATAATTTTAAAAACAAACATCTAAAAAATCCTCCTCCAATGCTTGCGCAAGCTGCTGGCAATGCAAACTTCAAAATCCCTTTGTTTGAAATCCTCCATTAAACAGAGGTTTTAAAAAAAAATCATCACAGACTCCTACCTGGAATGTTGCGCAATGCTTCATTTAAAGTGTGCAATGTTCCCTAATATATCTGCAAAAACATTCTATACCTTCCACAATGTCCAGCGTAGACCCAAGCCTTTACACCAACCAGTTGCATTGCTACATTGTACTTACATTTTCAATGTAGAATTCCTTTAAAGTCAGCGTGACTTACCTTCATGGAATTTCAATTTGTAGTTCATTTTAAACAATATGCTGCGCAAGTCATCATGTAAAGAAGATTTCCCCCTTGCATGATGATACACCGATACTATATAATGGTGTATTTTTGCTGTTTGAATGCCAAAATAGCTCTCATAGCCATCTTCAAAGTCTAGATATAAATTAAGAGTTCTCCATCCTTTCTAACTCTTGCCAATGATAGCAGTCAACCATCCTTTTGGAAACTTTCAAAGATATCTGCTTTAGAACTGAATTCTGATACTCTTGTCGGCTATTAGACCATATACAATCCACGTTCTAGAACAAAAGGGCCATATTCTCCATATCTCTATCTGAATTTTCTCCACAATTATTTAGAATGATAAACATCTCTGCAACTTTCTGCGGCATCATCATTTGTCCATTGTGAGTAAAGTTCCTTACAAGAAAGAAATTCACCCAAGTGTCGAAAGGATATAAAAAGCCTTAATAAGACCATTTATAACCCATGGAAATGAATTCAAAGGAGAGATGAGTATGTTAAACAATGAAATACATGTGAACCCTTGGAATTGCATGTGTCTTTGGCTCATTGTTAGTGCAGATTATGTTTGGTTTTCCTTTTAAAATGTAATCATAAAAACTCTGTATGTCTTCTACCAAGAGAAATCTGAAATAGCATCATCATCCATTTGAAATTGAGGCAAACTTGATAAATTCATGAGCCGATGTCTAACCACATATCCGGGTATTGATCTAACTGTCAAGTTAACATGACTTGTCGCTTCCCTCGGAAAGATCGCATTCTTTGAAACATGTTCTGAGATCCACGTTTCTACAACTTTTATTACCAAGATTCAATTGATTAAGAAAATGGATCATAAGATACAGAATTGACGAACATTTCAAACTGATCATTACAATTCTGCAAATTGAACCTTTTAATGGTAACTGGCCTCCAGAACTGGTCTCAAAAATTTACTGAAACAAGTAATCTGACTCTTGCATTTGGCAAAAAGATTCATTCATTACCATTGAATACACATGCAGAAAGGCCTTTCCAGATTCATCCTCAGGCACAAGATATAACAGTGCAAACTTAGCCTTTCAGAAAACTTGTGTAGGTGCAAATGCTGAAACAACATAAATCTCCTTCAGATCGACCACTGCAAAATCATTGAAACAAGCTCTGAAATTTCACCATTAGGTCAAATAGTACACTCATATGCAATGAAAATGGTCCCACAATTGGATCTTGAAAATAACATTCAGATGGAAAGTTATCATTTCCTTAAAATGACCATTTTGCAAACTTAACTCTTTTTTGCACTGCAAACGGAATAAAATGCATCTGAAACTGAATTTGCAAACCCATCAAAAAGATCCTCTAGAATTTCAACCTCTGGACATAGAATCAATGTCATACATGGAACATGAATCCTCAGTTGTCTTCCTCTGAAAACAAACTATTCAACTGATACCAAACTGCAAATGTTAGCATCTTAACACTTTTTTGAATTTTAACGCAGTGAAAAAGTAGAAACTGGATCTGGAATTAGAATGGAGAAGCAATCAACCGGATTGGTCAAAGTTTGGGAATCTTTAGATGAGTTCACTCCTAGGTCTACAATGCAGATCAACTTTCAATTATGTCTCTCCTCAAACTGGGTGCAAATAGGGAAACCACAAAGTATGTGATTTAATTCTGAATTCAACATTTTCAGTGAAACTTTAATAAATCAGAAATGGAAAGGCTCTGGCAAAGTGGATAACTGGATTGGCAGGAATCTGTAAATCCTCAAGTGAGTACACTCTTATGTTTGAAATATGAGGGACAACTCAATTATCCAAAATGCTCAACCGGTTATACATTTTCAAGACCTTAAAGTGGACAACTTAGCAATTCTATACTTGAAAACTCAACAAATCAGAATTATTCACCAATGGAATGGTTCTAGAAAACTTGTCATCTGATTTCATAGGGATCTGCAAACTGGAAATATTGGTTCATTTTCATACCTACAATACCCGAGAACACACCGTGATGTCATACATATCCATCTGATCAAAGATGCAGGCCTTCAAAGTAAGGTATTCATAAATCTGCATTCAACAACTTTGGGAAACTTAACAAAGTGCCAACAGAATCAGACTGGAAAATCGCTCAAATGGATTTATCATGATCTAGGAACTGGAAGAATATGAAGTATGTGATGACTGGAACATAGTACAAAAGGAATTTTCTCAATTGAATCAACTGGTCAAAAGTTATAACCTGTTAAACTGGGCTATTCAAATTTCTAGGCAGAACAAAGATGCAAACAGTTTTGAGCGACCAAATTTAGGGAATATGGAAACTTACCAAATGGATTGATAATGACCTAAGATCTAAAACATAAGCTCTCTGATATGAATGCAACACATTCCCAAAGTAGTGACTTATGAAACTCAACAGGGTGCAAGATATTCATAAGCAAACTAGGCCCCGGACAACAAAATGACACTTTAGCAAAATGCAGATTTAGGTGACCACCTCAAAAAGACTACTCCCTAAACATGTCAGATTTGAAATTTAGGAGTTGGAACCCACTGCATATGCAAAATGGAAGGTACTAAACCTTCTTCCCAATTGGTACCTTATGAAAATCATCTGGGTACCCTTACAAGCATTCTAACTGAGCCTTCTCACACAAAAATTTCAAGGGTACTTACTTTGCTTAACTGAAAAAATTAACATGGTCACTCCAAATTTACTTCCAAATTTAGGAGTACCAACACAAATTATCTTATATATATATCTTATCCAAATCAATTACCTCCACAAGTCGTCTACTTATCATATTAAAATTTATCAAACAATATGTACTAAGTCAGCCCAATGCTGATACTTAGGTCCAGTAATTCACTCGGGTGATATACTGACACTTGGGCGACACAGTGAACTGGTAACTCTGGCACTCGGTTGACACTAGGTTCTTGGGCCATAATGATCACTCAGAGATGGTATGCAACTCAGGTAACACTGGTGACTCAGGTGATATTGTTTGGAACTAAATGCTCGATTGACACTGCAACTGCTTAGCTCGGGTAACACTTCAAGCTGCTGGATTGGTCAACATTGTAATCATATGAGTGACTAAGTGTTTTGGCACTAATTGATAACATGTATTTCCATAAGGTCTACAGTTATAGTCTCAGGGGATGAATTTGGAAAATAATTAGAAGATGCACTGACGATACATATAAGGGAAATAACTTACTTTCAAACATAATGGAATCTATCAGTCCCATAGACAGGCAATTTTCATAGGACCTCAAACTGAAAATAAAGATATGTCTAAGACAATTGTCCAAATTTTTGAAGAGGGATTTGTGTGGTATTTATACACAATTACTTCTATTTGTAAGTAGGGGTAAATATTTTTATAAAGGTTGAGGATTTCAGGGAAAACATATACAGGCGATGGTTAGAAAATCATAGAAAGAAAAACAAAGGAGCCTGAAAGAGCTCACCCTACAAAAAAAAATTGTATTTGTGCTCCCGACAACCCTGATATTTACTCTCCTCAATTTTGATATTTGTTGGTGATAATTGGAGATAGGAATTCAGTAAATATAAATGAAAAATTGATATGTATTTAATATGAATTTAATAAATAACATGTTAGCCATCCTAGTGGAACCAATTTTTGAATAATCAACTTTGTCCTAATATTTTTGTTGAAATACATTTATTTACAATGATACAAGACTGGGAGTCAATTGTCGCTATTTTGCAGGGGAGTAGAATTGAGGGTTGCAAAATAGTGATACTGCTATGTGGCATGTTGTGAAAAGGGAGGTTCGCAAAATAGTGGTACAATCGCTATTTTGCTAACTTGAGGATTAAGCTTTTGTGATATTGTGTTGTACTTGGAGTACATGATATTAAAGAGGTGGTGGACAACTATCAATAAGGAACCAAAGTGATGATGTCATGTGGATCTCTGCAGACATATCATTTCAAAATCAAGGGATGTAAATGGGACTAATTAATAAGATTATCAACATGTAATCTATAGCAAGATTTTGATAAGACAGTAAGGAAGGAAAATATGCGAAAATAAATTATGATTCATTGGCATTTATTGTCTTGATTTTCCAAGGCAAGCCACCCTATATGGAACATTCTTTCAGGATTTATTGTAGCTATCAAGTTGATGATTGATCTCTTTATAAGACACATTTGATAGTAGTTTCATACAGCATAGGGATTTGTCCAAATTTGGATAGTAGAATGAGTTTGCCAGTAGTTGAAAGAACGTTGAATGAAAATCCATGTTCAGTTGTCTAGCTAGATTTGGATTTTGATGAAGTTCATGTTGGCTTATTGGGACCTCTCCACTAGCTATGCAGGGTACCAGAGCGACATGTTCGAGTTGGAGGTAGAGAAAGATAAGGCAGAGTTGCGTGCCATTTTTGAAGAGCACGGTTTCAACCATGAATAGTTCCAAGAGGAGATGAACTGACTGCTTGATGGACTTAGTATAGATTAAGCACCGCCTTTTTGTGTAGCTATTATAAAATAGTCTTTTGTCATGTGTAACAAATAGGAATCATAGGGTTGTGAAATTTTGTTGGCTTGTGATATAATCATTGAAAATGAAATGTAATATGGTTGGAAGCTTGTCGCTTCCTCTTTGAGGAATCCACAACCGTTTTGAAAAGAAGTATAAATAGACACACAAGTGGGCTAATGGAGGGGATTTTTTTTGGAAAACAAATATATATCTATACATATTGCAGACCTTTACCTTTTAAAAATGGGTTGTTGTTTTAGGTTCCTTTAAGTTTCATTCTTCACGATAATTGAATTGCGGATTTAATTAACATTTTAAGACTTGTGTATGTCTTTCAATTCTTACATATGTGTCTAAAAATTAGTAAAGAATAATGAAAACATGGTATTATTCTAACTGTTCAATTGGTTTCCATGAATGCAATTAAATTCAATTTAACTGGCCATATGTTTTGACTCTTGATGTGACTACATTAATAGAATTGGATGGTTGATGGTCTAATGACTATTCCAGGCTATCTCGTAGAAGGTACATGGAAGCTTAATGAGAAGTGACTCTGCAGCCGAATAGATAAGGGACTAGTCTTGGATGATTTGATTCTTTATCTGGAGAAAGTAGGGCTTATATTTCATTTCTTAATTGGGTTAATTAGTACTATTATTTATTTGTATGTTCAGGTTTATAAACGTTGAAAATTTGTGCCCTTTTCTGAACTACAATTTTGAGACCCAACAAATTGGTGACTCTACTGGGGAGACAGTTGATGAGTTCATTGGAAAAGAGTCAAAGGGTTTTACTACCTATTTCAAATAAGAAAAGGTTTGGCGTGTTTGCTGGAATAGTGAACCCAAAAGATTTTGTAACAATTTCCTCTTATTTAGGAGGTGGCAACTCTAAAGTTTTTATAATTGTGTTTCGTTTCTTCTAGCTTTTAAAAATGTATTCATGTGGCCAGTCAAGATTATATCATGAAAATGATTTTAGGGTTGAAAGGTACAAAGCATTTGATTTCAATAAAATCTTGGGTTACCCAAATGTTATCCAAGATAATATCAGGAGATATCTGATGACATTATTTTGTCATTAGTATACCCAGTAAAAAACATTAACAAAGCATTACCAATAGACATAAAGCATTACCGGCAGACAACAAGCATTACCGGTGAACCACAAGCAGTACCGGTGAAATGCAAGCATACCCGACAGAACAAAGATTTTTAGAAAAATACTAAGTATAAAAGTGACAAGCATCACCGGTGACCACAAGCATCACCGACGACCACAAGCATCACCAGCAACCACAAGCATCACCGGTGACACAGTTTTCAGAACTAACCCAAAAGAAACAGAAAAGACATACCCGATGACAAGTTCAAGAAAGGAACACCGACGACCAAGAAAACCAACCATCATAACCGACAAACAGATAAAGAACCCGCAAATTGTGGATCTGATTTTTACACGATGGATAAAGTAATGTAATTCTATTTATAGAGTTTTATTTTGTTTTAAATCATAATTTGATGGTCATGCTAGCTTTATGTAAATGCTTTAAAGCATCCTAACGGATCTAAAGCATATCTAACTAAAGATCAAGGTCAAGTTGTATACCTTGGATCTAGAGTTAACTTGCGATGCATGAATCAAGAATTGAACCTAAACTAGTATAAATAGATGTTCATACTCAATTGTGGGTACATGAATTCTTATTAATAATAGCCACAAAGATCATCTAAGGAGCTGAAGGTAGAATTCATGCAAAGATCAAAAACAAAGTACATTAGTTATAAAGAACACACAGAGGCTACCGACGAGCAGATAAAGGTATTATTCAATCATGGAAGGATGATTACTTATATGTATGAAGATTTATAGGATCTGTTATCAACAATTGAAGATTGCATTTATCTTCAGATCAAAGACTTATGTAGTTGCACTCTAACAAGTGCATCACATCTAAAATCCTTTTGTAGAAGGTGGACTTAACTGTTCTTTCCAAATCTCTTAACAGATGCACACTTAACAATGTTGCTAAAGCTTCAAATGAAGTAGATCTTAATAGGTCTCCACTGTAATACTCCTAACATGGTAGGTCATCAAAAGTGACCAATTGTAAGCCTTAACCGACCCCTTCTTATCTGCAGATAGTGAAGTTTTGTGGGTAACAATCCCCACCGCAGTTTTTACTTCCTTAACATGAGTTTTCTGCGATATCATATCTTGTGTCATGTGTTATCTATTTTCATGAATGTTTCTGTTATGGTTACAT
>MU226328.1:300642-310886 GCA_018584345.1 Thuja plicata
TTGATCAGGCTCTGATACCACTTGTAAGGAAACTCAGGTGTGGAAACAACTTCCTACACTAATCTCTATAGGAAAGTATTGTGCAAATTCTTTTAAATCCTTACAATTTTAGATTCGTTAACTACTTGAACAATGATATTGCATCCACATAACATGCATACAAAAAATAGAGAATGACACAATGATTTAACCTGGGGAAAACCTTTCGGTAAAAAACCCTAGCACTCCAAAACCTGCACAATGTATTATCTTTAACACAACGGTTACAACACACTTGCAATGCAAGTTCTTTCAGGAGATAATCGACACTCTAAGACAAATCCATTAGCACCAGATCATACCAACAATACACTCTTTTCATATCCTTTCCTGTAACCCTAAAAAACACTTATATCATGTGCTTTCCTTTTTAGAGCAACTTCCAAGGATAGTCGTATTAGGGTTTTACCATTCTCTGAGAAAATAGGAACCCTAAATTTTTTTTTTTGTGGCAATACTCCGAACCCCACAATTATGGAAGAGTGTAAAGTACTCAACTTTATTAGTTTCCACATGTCTTGCATGTCTTCACCTGTCATTGAAATCTCCTAGAAATAGCTCTTACGTATCATAGGAATCCATCATAACCATTTTAGCCATGATCTCCTTACACACAATTCAAGATGTCGACACATCAAGTGGAGTGACACATCAACATGCCAACTAGACATGTACACTCACACTTAATTACATTATTTGCAAGAAAATACATTTTACAAAACAAATAATAAGAATAGGAATTATCCAAGGTTGAGACACCTTATTCCTAACATTTACAAAGGAAAGGACATATCTGAATAGACCACCCCAGTTCGTGAACTAGATCCCAATATTGAAGGTTTTAAAATCATGAAATGCTTTGGATACAAAGAGAGTGGTCCAATAGGGATGAATGGTAATGGGCTAGTTGAACCTATTAAAGCTACAGGTCAAAGGATGAAAGATACAACTGGTTTAGGCTTAAAGAAGATCCCGTTCCATCTAGGGATTAATAAATTTCTATCTGAATCTGAACCTAGACCAGAACCAGAACCTGAGGGCACAACTACAGTGGACACCTTAGAGGATAGCTCCGATGAGGATTACTTTCCTTGCCCTATTCCTCTAGATCTGGAAGGATTCTTTGCTGAGCTAGATGACATCATAACACATGTCAGTACAAACAAGGTTGGCAGTGACTCCAATGGTGCTATTCCATTCACTTCTCTGACATACGAACAATGGAAAGTGTCATAGGATCCTGGTTTCTAGGGTGAACTATACATACCATCATAGTTTCAAGAGCATTTTGTGCAAGAATAGGCTGGCATCACAAGAACTCTCAAATATTCATGGTGAAAACATCCTAGTTAGAGTTTAGACATAGATTCCCATGAATATGAGTTCAATAGTCTTTTAGAAGGATCCTTTGACAGGAATGTTGATACTACACATACATCTGAAAACCTTCTCGACATAGGTGAAAGGTCTAGTGTAAGGTCTAATGAGTCTGATTCCATAGATGTTAATGTGTCTTCTACTATGGTTTCTAGGAGTCAAAGGGATTTGAATACACCTTTGGATGAGATTGCTCTAGGTCTCAACTTACTAATCCACGCTTTCGATGATTATACCATGAATGTACTTGAACCCATCACTTCTCTCTCACTCCAACATCCCGATCTAATAAACTGGAATTCCCCTTCCTCATCCAACAAAGTCCTCACATTCTAGAACAACTATGCTCTAGCCTGTTATCTCCATGCTGTTGAACCTATAATGTCCTCTACTAGAAAAGACAGTGTCAGCATGACTGAAAGTGATATCAAGTATCTTACTCATAAAATCAAAAGAAAAAAAAGGCGCTCTAACGGTGAAAACCACATTGTGGCAGTATCAGAGCCAAAAAAAGTAAAAAGAATAGACATATTTGAAGGTGAAAACATCTTTGAGGTGCTTGGGGATGAGATACTTGATGCACTTTCGAGTCATTTCTAGGAACGATCACCTGTGCTAATTGAGCTGACTCAGCCAGTAAATTTGGGTATAGAAGAACATCCGCACATTATTCATGTGGCTAAATCATTGTCTGCATAAGAACTTAAAGAATTCACAGATTTCTTCAAAGAAAAAAAGATAAAATTTGCATGGACATACTCTGACATGCCTGGTGTATATCCTGATCTTATCATGCATCACCTTTCAATAGCTCCTAGAGTAAAACCAGTCAAGCAAAAACTCAGAAAAATGCATCCACATGCGGCTCTGCTTGTCAAGGAAGAATTAGAGAAACTCCTAAAAGCTGGATTCATCAGAGCAATTAACTATGCAGAATGGATCTCCAACATAGTTCCAGTGTCAAAGCATGAAAAATCTATCATAGTCTGCACAAACTTCAAGGACTTAAACAAGGCATGTCCAAAAGATGACTTCCCACTACCCAACATTGATATGATTGTGGATATGACAGCAGGGTACGGAATGTACTCCCTAATGGACAGTTTCTCTGGCTACAACCAAATAAAAATTGCACCAGAGGACCAAGAAAAGACTACTTTCACTTGTGCATGGGGCACTTTCTGCTAATATGTTATGCCTTTTGGTCTCAAGAATGCTGGAGTCACATACCAGAGAGCAGTCACTACTATATTTCATGATATGATGCACAAAACAATGGAGGATTATGTTGATGACACCCTTGCTAAAAGAATGGATAGGAAGGCACATCTTACTGATCTAGGCCCTATACTAGATCATATAGAAAATTTCAAACTACGTCTCAATCCTAAGAAATATGCATTTGGAGTAACTTCCAAAAAATTGCTTGGTTATATCATCTTCGCAAAAGGTATCGAGGTGGATCCTGAAAAGGTGCAAGCTATCATGGAAATGCCTCCACCTCACAATATCAGTCAAATGAGAGGTCTTCAAGGTCGGCTTCAGTCTATCTGGTGCTTCATCTCACAGCTAGCTAACAAGTCACATCCATTTACTAAGACTCTGTATAAAGGTGTGACCTATGAATGGAATAAAGAATGTGAACAAGGTCTTCAACAAATCAAACAATATCTGGCTAATCCACCTATATTAATGCCTCCTATTCATGGGAAGCCATTAATCTTATACATCTCAGCTACAAAAACATCTCTGGGTGCTCTATTAGCCCAAGAAGATCAAAACAATAAAGAAAGAGCAATCTATTACATCAGCAGAATGTTGGTCTCCTATGAAATAAATTATTCTGCCATTGAAAAAGCTTTCTTGGCGGTGGTGTTTTCTTACCAAAAGTTACCGCATTACATGCTTGCTCACACTACAAGGTTCATTGCAAAAAATGATCCATTAAAGTACTTACTCAACAAAGCTTCCCTCACCGGTAGATTAGCTAGGTGGGTCATGATACTTAGTGAATTTGACATTGAGTATGTGGAAAGAAAAGCTATCAAAGGGAAAGAAATTGCAGATCAGTTGGATGAGGAACCTATTGCAGACTATCAACCATTAAGGATCAAGTTTCCAGATGAGTCCATCATGCTTCTCACACATCAGGCATAGACCATGTTCTTTGATGGATCACTCACCCAACAGGGGTCAGGTGCCGGAATCTTATTCATTACACCTCAGTGGTATTCATTACCAAAGGCTTACAAAATGTTATTTCCTTGCACAAATAACACTACTGAGTATGAAGCCTTGATTAATGGATTAAAGATCGCTATCAAATGATGTGTCGATGAGCTAAAGGTCTTTGGAGATTCACAGTTGGTTATCAATCAGGTGAATGATATCTACCAAACAAAAGATGGAAAACTGGTGCCTTTTAAAAAGATGGTTGATTATCTCAAGAAATACTTTGCACACATTACTTTCCAAAAAATTCCAAGGAAAGATAATAAAGTAGCCAATGCATTGGCTACTCTGGCTTCCATGTTACAAGTGCCATAAAATGACTTTCGGCATGAATTCCTAGTGGAGATGTTATGCTACCCTGCTTATAATTCCCCTGAATCCTGGATGATCTGTTCAGTCATTGGACATGACTCATCCCGCTACCACCACATTTACTCCTACCTTTGTGACCAGATAATTCTAGACACTTACACCCAAAATGAGAAACATCACATAATCCACAGTGCTTCACGGTTTGTCATCATAGCTAACGACTTATATAGGCGAGGTCTAGACGGTACTGTCCTTAGGTGTTTAAAACCTGATGAGTCTGAGCGTGTGTTAGTAGAGGTGCATGAAGGCATCTGTGGGTCTCACTCAAACGGCTTGACACTGGCTTGCAAACTTATTAGAGTTGGTTAATATTGGCTGGATATGGAGAAAGAAGCTACACAATTTGCTAAATCTTGCAAACAATGCTAGCTTCATGGAAATCTAATCCACGCTTTTGCCAAGGAGCTCATTCCTTTCGTCAGCTTTTGGCCATTTCAGCAGTGGGCCTTTGACTTGGTGGGTCAGATACATCCGTCTTCTTCAAGGTGACATAAATTCATCATTACTGCTATAGAATATTTTACCAAGTGGTTCGAGGTAGTGCCCCTCATCGTAGCTGATGGCAAGTCAGTGGCCATGTTTATACTAAACTACATCATCTGCAGATATGGTGTACCCTCATCAATAATCACTGACAATGGGGGGCAATTCAAGAACAAGGATCTAAAATAATTATGCACTAAGTTAAGAATTATTTAGCACTGGTCTTCTATCTATTATCCCCAGGGTAATGGACAGGTGGAAGCTTCAAATAAGACTATTCTCAAGATCTTACATTGCACAGTACACAAATCTAAATGAGACTGGCATCTCTAGATTAATCTAGCTTTATGGGCTTACCGCACTAGTATATAGACACAAACAGGGGCCACATCCTTTGCTCTAGTTTATGGTGCAGATGCAGTACTTCCTATTGAGGTTGAGATTCCTACCTTGCGAGTATCTCTGAAGGGCCTCATTACTGGTGATGATATCAGAATATCTCAGCTTCAAGAGCTTGAACTACTAGATGAACATCGAAAAGTGGAGTTCGATCATCTCCAAGCATATCAGAAGAGAATATCTAAAAGCTACAACAAGAAGGTCAGAACAAGGGAATTCCAAATGGGTGATCTCGTCCTGAGAGAGAACCCCAAGAATCAACAACAACGGGTCTAGAAAGGAAAATTTGAACCAAACTAGCTTGGTCCGTATGTTATCACTGCAGTATTTGGGTTTGGCGCTTACCATCTCTCTACCACAGAGGGGGAACAACTCAAAGAGCCTATTAATGCTCTTCATCTGAAGAAGTTCTACAATTGAGATGTCTTATGAATGCTCATGTACATACTCTATTATGAGAAAATCCTAAAAATTGCAAAATGTCCTGAAAAAATGATCATCTTAGTGCAAACCTGACAAACAGGCGCTTTGATGTATCTATTATCTTGGTGAAAACCTGGTAAACAAGCGCCTTGATAATATCAAAAAATTTGAAAAGCATAAAAAATACAAAAAAATAAAAAAAATGAAAAATAAAAAAAAACAAAAAAAAAGAGAAAAATGTGCCATTGATGAAAACCTAGTAAACATACGTCATGGTAGCAAAAATAGAATTCCTGCCAAGATGGTGAAAAACTGGTAAACATGCGCCTCTTGTTTTGCAATGCTCTATCAATTGTGGCATCCCTTGGCTGTCTTGCAGTTTGCTCTCCCACTTTCCTGCTTTAGTTCTCTTTCCTACTTTAGTTTGCTTTCTTGCTTTAGTTTTCTCGCTCATGCATTCGCTCTCAGTTATTTTTGAGATTTTGCTCGACTTCATATGGATTGAAACTGGTCACACTTTGGGGCATCTTCCTGGTCTAGGGGGCATTTTCCTATCTTTTGGAGTCTCTCTCCTCTTCGCATTAGTCACCAGTGGTCCTCACTGAGTTTGCCTGCTGATGCCTAGATCTCACACCAATCTTTATACTTGAGAATCTTTCTCATGTCAGTCACCAGTGATTATCACTATGTCTTCCTACTATTGCTGTACTACTGATATTTCTCACATCAACTCACTATCTGCATATTTGACATCAATCCGTTACAGTTGGAATTATACCCAAACGCTCTATCTATCGATATTCAGTCTTCGTATGCTTTGCTTTAGTTTGTACATAGCTTTTAGTCACTTTCGTGACACTTTGGGTGTTTTCAAGATCCCACCTGACTTGACATGACCATAGCATCATAACTTGGGGTCAATCAATGCATATTCATCCTCTTTATATGAGTCAAGTCAGTCATCAACGTTCATTACTTGGGGACATGGCTCCCCACTTTGATTGCATCTTCGGTTTACACTCGAGTCAGTAATCTTATCAGTTCTAAAGTACAACTATCTACTGGCACAAACTAGTGTTTCTCAACACCCCAATCAAATAGTGGTTTTCAACACTATCTTTGGACACATTGGACATCGCAACATAAACATCTCTCACTAGCAATCAAACACACCGCACTCACAAGCACAACGATGTTTTTCAACACCCCTAAAACACATGCACATTCGTAAACTTTGAAACATGCTAAGATATGATTGAATCTTTCTTTGTATGCTATCTATTCTCATGAATTTCATTTATATTTTCTTTTTCTACTGCTTGTGGGTGTGGTTTTGATGATCTGACAATGTCAAATAAACAGGGTGTATGTGATAAGAGCTTCTGCATTAAGGTGAGAAAGCCTCACATCCCTCCATCTTGTTTATTTGTACACCAAGGGGAGGTTGGAACTATCTTTTTGACTATTATTTCTCTGTTTGTTTACTTGTGTACTCTTACTATATCAAACTGGAAACAATGTTCAGGTCATCTTGGCTTTTGTGCCTTGGCGCTTACGTTCGTTTCCTACATTTTATCTGATGAAATTCATATTCATATTCTTATAGTTGCATTGGTGCTAGTAAGGATTGTATTGACTCTAATGTTCCAAAACCCAATGATGATAATTATGTGATGAGTCCAACAACCAAGTCCTAGGGTTGCATTTAGCTTAGGCTTGCATTCGCATTTTAAGGTTGCATAGCGACAATTTTGGCACTCTCTTCATTGTCTTCTCATTCTTCAAAGGTTCTCATCTTTTGTCCTGGATTCCTCATGACTACACAAGTGTTTGATCCTTTCTCTCGTGCTTCAATTCCAAATGCTATGAACTGGAATCTAATTTTCAAAAGTGTTCCATTTTCGGGATCGAAATTGAAATCTGACACTCCTATATAGCTCAAAATCGTGTTTTAAAATTTTGGGACCAACGTGCTCCGACGCTTATGCAGTTGACTTTCTGATGTCTCTTTCTTGTCAGAATCATCTCTCATCATCATTTTCTTGGCTTCTGTAATCTTTTCATCAAAAGTCCACTCTAGTCAATTCTGGTCAAAATTGGTCAACTATGGTCAAACCTAGTCAACAGAACCTCCCGATCGCTCTAAATTGATTCCGCCTTCTCTTGATCTATCTCTGAATTCCTCTGGATCTTTGATCTTACATCTATCTGTAATCTATCATCTTTCGATTTTGCTCTCGAGGGGGCAGGATGATTGCATCATTGAATCTTTTCACATCATTCTTGAATCAGTCTGATCTAAATTAAAAATCCCATTGCTAGGGGCATCTCATCACTTGGGGCATATTTAGTATTTTGTACCTTATCATCAAAATTAGATATTCCATGATCTTGAATCTCTAGGGGCATATTGATGGCTCGCATCTTGTCATCTTGTCATTTATCTTTCTAGGTATCTGAGCAATCTAACTCGGATCCTAAAAGATCAAGCTTCATTCTGGAGATGATTCTTGAAATCCCATTAGGTATTGGGGCAATCTAACCCTAATTACTGAAAGTCATGCTTCATTTTGAAGATGACTCTCAAAATCTCTTTTTGACCATTATCTGGGTAACCTAACCCGAATCTTGGAGGGCTAACCTTCGTATTGGGGCAATCTAACCCTAATTCTGGAGATAGTCCTAAATCTTCATCAGTTATCAGCGGACATTGGGGCAATCTAACCCTGATTCCAATTTTCTCTCAATTGGTATTTGGACCATTGTCTTCACAATCTAACTTAGACTTTAGAAAATCATGCTTCATTCTGAAGATGATTCTGCTTCTTGATCTGATCGGTGTCTTGGAAACCTAACCTAGACTCCCAAAATCTTCATATGTCACATCAGACTATTCTTTGAATCAACGCACTGCTCGCACATCAATTCAAAGAGGGGCAAAATGTAATACCTCAAAATTGGCACCTTACAATTCTAATCAATTTTGGTGTATTTCTTCAAATTCTCATCATCAAATTCCTATCGTACTAGGCAAATTCTCCTTCCTAATTGTCTTTAATTGACTTAGTCTCAAATGCAGAAAACCTAAGTTTTCATAAATCTTACACCATATTTAATCCCTAATTTTTCAAGATTTATTAGCTAAAAATCCCTATGATTAATTAATTTAATTCCAAAGTCCTAAGTGCTTTTAAATTAAATTAATCCCACCCCCTTTAGCTAATACACATCAAGGGAATTAAATATTATTTGGTTATTTGAATGGATTATTCTCACTTGAATTTAATAATTCAAACAATGTGAAAAGCCACCCATGTGGCAATAATTCATTTATTTAATTAAATAATTCCTTCATATTTGTCTCACCTTCCTCCATGAAGATGAAGAGTCAACCGTTTCTTCCCAAGAAACTCTTCATCCTCTCTTTAGGATTTTCTATATTATGGACCTTCTTTCTTTCATTTGGAGAGCAATTTTTAGAGTACCTAAACTACAGTGAATTATTGTCTCAATTATCTCATATTTCCAATCTTTTATTGCATATTTAGTGTAATCTCATTTAGCTTAATGGCATTCTTCATCTTAATTTAGTTTGTTTATTTATCAAGTAGCTTAATTCTGTTATCTCTTTCAAGTTTCTTAGCTTAAAATCTGCATCTTCATTCCTAGATTACAATTGCACCTCTCATATAGAATGAATTTCATTTTAATTTTCAAAGCTTTCAAATCCTCCATTTTAGCAATGGTCTATGGTTGTTGGCTCTCATTCTGAGAGTAATTAAACACCCCAAATAAATAGGAGGCAACATGTCGATTCGATCGATATTGTGGAATGGGCAATTCATGTTCATCTTCATGATTCAACGACTGAGCAATGACTATGTTGTGTTGTGGCTAATTTAGAGGTCAACATTCAGACACATACAAAACACTGTGATCCATTTCTAAACTTTTCAACTGATTCTGACCATCAAAAAGAAGCAAAACAAAATGCCCTCATTCCTCATGCATCTTTTTGGCGCAAAACAAAGAAGTAAAACTCTATGTACTGAGATATTTCTGCCTTTAAAGCTCTGGTTTATTGAAAACATACCATCACTTTGGACACATGGCCACATGGCCACATGGCTTAATGGCTTGAACACTAAATCGACTGCATCTTTGCTTCAAGTCATTAAGCCAACCGTCAAATCTTCTTGAACTCGATCAATCTTTACTTGTTTCATTAGCGTTGAACAAGACCCACCTTAGACACATGGTGAAAGGGTGTAATGCCTTAATGAGTAGATGTCAATTACTTTCTCTTTAAGTCATTAAGCCGACTGTCCGATCTTCTCAGACTTAATCGATCTTTACTTCATTACCTTAGCACTGATTAGACCCACATGGGACACGTGTTGCAAGGGCGTAATGGCTTAAACATTAGATCAACTACACCTTTTCTTTAAGGATTTATGCCTGTAACACCCCAAAATTGGCATCTTGCAACCCTAACCAATTTTGTTGCATTTGTCATTCTTCTGAATCATCAAAAGTCCTATTGTACTAGGCAATTCTAAGTTTTGACTGACTCTACTCGACCTAAGTGTCAAATGCAGAAAATCCTAAATCTGCATTAATCATACATTATATTTAATTCTTAAATATCTATTGGCTAAACAAACCCTATGATTGAATTAATTTAATTATAAAGTCCTAGCACTTTAATTAAATTAAATTCACCCCTTTTAGCTAAAGCACATGAAAATGAATTAAATAATATTTAATTATTAAATAAATATCCTCATTTCAATAATTGAATTTAATTATTCAAATAATTGAGAAAAAGTAATTATGAGGTCATATTTATTTAATTAATTAAATATTGTCAACAAAATCTTCTCTTCAGTTCAGAATTGGAAACTTCTCTTTAATTATGC
>MU226328.1:330028-342338 GCA_018584345.1 Thuja plicata
AATTAGTGATTAGATCACTTAGGAGATTAAATCTGATTCGAATGAATTATGCCAAGCAGTAACAGGGTTGTTTGGACATAATTGGGGGTATGATCACACTTAGGGAAAATAGGGTCTATGGTCAGAGTAGACAAAATCCAGGTGGTTACATTTTCCCCTCTTTGAATTGATGTGTGAGCAGTGCATTGATTCAAAGAAAGTTTTTGATGTTGACTTCAGAAAGATTGAGAATTTCATTCTTGGTTGTCGAACGAAATGATGATGAAATCAGTCTCGCACTTGATTGAACTAAACTGATATAATTGACCTTGAACTTGGTTTTCGTCCAAAGATCAATAAAATATCTTAAAGATACCAATTCTAAACTTGGTTGTCGTCCAAAGATTGATAATACTGATCCTGAACTTGGTTGTCATTCAAAAGCCAGTATGAAGCTGCCAAGAGCTTAATAAGGATCTTTTAAAATGAGGAAACACAAGATATCCAGATTATGAGAACCAAAGCTTTCTATCTAACAGTTTCAACTTTAGTCAAGGAAACTATTATGCCCTTAGTTTGTTTGATAACGAAGTCATTTTGATACTGTTTTGAGCAAAAAATTAATTGATGATAGTGTGATAATGGCCCCTCAAGAACGAAATCGAAGGAAAAAGAATAAAATCCCTCTATTGAAAGAACGTATCACTTTCATGGAATGGGTAGAATAAGCAAGAATGGATTAGAAGTGAAGGAGTGAAGGTGTGTTAAGAGTAAACACACACATGAGTACCAAGTTAATCATGTTTAATAAAGGTGAGTTCAATTTTGTTCCTGATAGATCATATATTTTGAGAAGCATGGGTATGTAAATATCTTAGATTTTAGAGGAATTAAAAATAGAAAGGAGTTTGACCTCAAATCTCTATGTTGTTGTTTCAAAAATGCATCACACAATCTCTAAATGCAGCTACATGCAGACTCTTAGGACTTTGTCACTGATTTGCAGATATTGTAGCATTTTATCATCATTGGGCACTCTTTCGAAATGGATACCACCTGATAGTACAACAATCACTAATACCCACTGATATTACGAAAGTATGAATACTATATTTTATTGAAATGTTGGAAATAGAATTAGGCATCAAGGCATAGAAGCCAGGATAACAAATTAGTCACCTTCCTTTTAATATACTAGATTATGATTAAGGAAAGATATTGGACCCGCAATGACCTTAAAAATTCATATCCTTGGGTACATTATGATTCATATACCTTAGTGAGAATCCGGATCAGAAAATAGATAAGGAAATTGTTTCAACCTCACCGTAGTTTACACATAACAAAGATCGAGATATATGCGGCTATCCACCCATAGTGGCAGCTCTTACCATAAACATCTAAGTTAGGTGAAATTTATAGGATCATTTGAAATAATCACCATACACAGAAAATCAAGAAAATATCATGCCCCCTATCCTTGTGACTCTTTGTCTTTGTGCAGATGTCATTGAGTAACTAAGAAGGCATAATAAATCATCAATTGTGAATCAATCAAATAAAATTTATAATTACTTAGATGCCCCTAGTTGAAAACATCACCAGGAAATAAAAGAATCATAATCAAACCAATATCAAACTGTGCGTTTAAGTAGTACTTGTTCATTCATATGTCAAACACAGTACAGATTCATCAATCAGAAAATCAGAATATAAGCAATATGGTGTTCCATGTCTGTGCAGTGATGGGATAATCCATTCATATTTACGATCCAATATAGCCTTGTAGGAACTCTGTTAATGTAAATGTCATGTCTGGATATGTGATGTTTGAAAAGACATGCTTGTTTTGAAAAGTGACATCATTTTGCATGTATCAAGAAACATTGTGTTTGAGAGGCAAACCATCCTAGAGAAACCTAGCAACCGCAACCTACCATGCCAGAAAAATGCCCCTAGTGCAGAATGACTTATTCCTAAGATGTAAATACAGACAAATCCTAAGCGAGGATAAGATAGCCATTTAGGAAATGAAGTTAGCGTTTGAGCACATGTAAAATTATGAAGATTTAGTATTAGTAGTGCATTGATAGATGGAGCGCAGAACACAAATGATGCTTGATTGCTAGGTTTTCACCACTTGGCAAGATCTTTTCTTTCTTTTTGCTACCAAGATGCCTATTTTACCAGGTGCTCATCAAGGCACTTTTCTCTTTTTTAAATTTTTTGCTATTTTTGCTTTTTTTGAATGTTTTTGTAGTATCAAGGTGCCTGTTTGCCAGGTTTTCACCAAAGATACCCTTTCTGTAGGATCTTTTCCATTGTTTTTGGATTTCTTCAGGATCAATTTTCTGAATGTTTTTAGTATTTTGTAAAAACTTTTTGTTGTACAGGATCTGCTAGCCAAACATCAAGCGTATAACCACTTCAAATGTAGAGTGTTGATAGGATCTGAAAGAACATCTCCTTCAAGTGTAGCCAATTGATAAGCTCCACTCCCAAAAGTGGCAGTGATAACATAAGGTCCCAGCCAGATAGGTTTAAACTTTCCTTTCTGTTCTTTGTTAGGATGGTTCTTAGGATTCTCTTTTAGGACAATGTCTCCCACTTCAAATTTGCGTGGTTTGACCTTCTTGTTGTACCCCTTGGACATACGTGCTTGATACACTTTGAGGTGATCAAACGCCTATTATCTATGCTAATCTCATAGGTCCAAAGAATTCACCCTATCTACACGGTACCGCTCATCAGTAACCAAACCTTGTAAAGATATCCGCAAAGATGGGATTTCAACCTCAATAGGTAGTACTACTTTAGCGCCATATACTAGAGCAAATGGCGTGGCTCCAGTTGGCATTCTTATGCTTTTTCTGTAGGCCCATAGTGCCAAATTCAGTTATAGATGCCAGTCTCTGCCAGACTTACTCACAGTTCTGTGTAGAATCTTGAGAATATTCTTGTTGGATGCCTCAGCTTGTCCATTACCTTGAGGGTAATATATTGAGGAGCCATGTTGAGTGATATGGAACTGTTCACATAGGTCATCATTGTCTTGATTTTTAAATTGGCCCCCATTGTCTGTTATAATTGAAGAGGGTATCCCATATCTACAAATAATGTAGTTCAGAATGAACATAGCCACCTGTTTGCTAGTGGCTTTGATTAGCGGCATGACCTCGACCGACTTTGTGAAATATTCAGTGGCCGTAATAATGAACTTGTGTCTATTTGAAGAGTTGGGATATATTTTTCCAACCAAGTCAAAGGCCCATTGCTGAAATGGCCAATGTGTTATGAAAGGTATAAGTTCTCTGGCAGGAGCATGGATGAGATTTCCATGTGTCTGGCATTTAAGACATGCTTTTGAAAAATGAATAGCATCTTTCTCCATGGTAGGCTAGTAATAACCTACTCTGAGCAATTTCTTTGCTAATGAAAATTCATTTGAGTGTGATCCACACACGCCTTCATGGACTTCTTTTAATGCTAGATCAGACTCTTCGAGTTCTAAACACCTAAGAAGTGTACCATCGAGACCTCATCGATATAGGTTGTTAGTGATGAGGACGTAATGCAATGCTGTCCTAATCAGGGATCTTTTCTCATTTCTAGATAGATTGTTAGGGATGGTTTGGTCAGAAAGGTAAGCAATGATATTGGCATACCGAGATTGGTCTGGGGCATTCAAAGCATATATTACCTAGTATTCAGGGGTATCAAAGGCAGGATAGGATAGTTCTTCCACTAAGAAGTCATAGTGGAATTGATGTTCTTCTAGTTGTAACATGGATGCCAATGTTGCCATAGCATTTGCAGCTTTGTTCTCTGATCTTGGTATGTGTTGGAAGGTGATGAAGACAAAATAATTCTTTAAGTCATAAAATAGTTTCTTGTAGGGCATCAACTTCTCATCCTTTGTTTGATACTCCCCATTGACCTGATTGATAATTAGTTGGGAGTCACCATATACGTGTAACTCTATAATCTTCCACTCCATAGCTAGCTTAAGACCGTTTACCAATGCTTCATATTCTAAAATATTGTTGGTGCATGGAAACATCAATTTGTAAGCTTTGGGAATCTTGTAGCCTTGAGGAGTTATGAATAGGACTCCTGCTCCAGAGCCTTGTTGAGTGAATGAACCGTCAAAGTACATCTTCCATGGATATTCAGTTAGATGCATGGTTGTTTCATCAGGGAATTCAATTAGTTAAGGTTCATCATCCTGGAGTGGTGAATCTGCCAATTGATCTACAAATAACTATCCTTTAATAGCTCTCCTTTCTACGTATTCAATGTCAAACTCACTTAGAATCAGGACCCATTTTGCTAAACGTCTTGTTAATTCTGTTCTGCTCAAAAGGTACTTTAGTTGATTAATCTTAGCAATGAGCTTCACTATATGAGAGAGCATGTAGTGTCTCAATTTTTATGATGCAAAGATGACTGCTAAGCATGCTTTTTCAATAATGCTATAATTGAGCTCATATGGGACTAGTGTTCTACTAATGTACTAGATAGCTCTTTCCTTCTTGGTTTCATCCTCTTGTGCTAGCAACACTCCTAGGGATGTAGCTATAGCTAAAATGTATAAGAGTAGGGGCTTTCCATGAATAGGTGTCATAAGAATAGGAGGAGCAGCCAGGTATCCTTTCAATTCCCTGAAGTTTGCTTCACAATGTTCATCCCATTTGAAGGTAACCCCTTTATGTAGTAACTTAGTAAAGGGTTGTGCCCTATCTACAAGTTGGGACATGAATCTCCTGATTGACTAGAGTCTCCCTTGTAGTGTCCTCATTTGACTGATGTTGTGTGGAGGAGCCATCTCTAGTATAGCCTTAACTTTAGCGGGGTCTACCTCAGTTCCTTTTGTTGAAACAATGAATCCTAGGAGCTTCCTTGATTGGACCCCAAAGGCACATTTCTTAGGGTTGAGCCTGAGTTGGAGCTGTTCCATTTGATCCAATATATTTCTTAAGTCAGCAATGTGAGTACTTCTTTCTTTGGATTTAGCCAATGTGTCATCCACATAGTCCTCCATGTTCTTGTGCATCATGTCATGGAATATAGTCATCATGGCTCTTTGATATGTCGCACCGGCATTCTTGAGCCTGAATGGCATGACGTTCCAGCAAAAGGTACCCCATGCACATGTAAATGCAGTTTTATCTTGATCTTCAGGGGCAATTTTGATTTAATTATAGCCCGAGAATCCATCCATTAAAGAATACATCTGGTAGCTTGCTGTGAGGTCTATGATCATGTCAATGTTAGGTAGAGGGAAGTAATCTTTCAGACATGCTTTGTTCAAGTCTCTGAAGTTCGTACAGATCCTGATAGATTTATTGGATTTAGACACAGGGACCACATTAGAGATCCATCCTACATAGGCAATACCTCTGATAAATCCAACTTTTAACAACTTCTCTAGCTCTATTTTTACCAATAATGCAACATGAGGATGCATCTTTCTAAGTTTTTGTTTCACAAGCTTGATCCCGGGAGCTATAGATAAGTGGTGCATGATTAGATTTGGATCTAGCCTTGGCATATCAGTATAAGACCATGCAAATTTGATCTTCTTCTCTTTCAGGAACTCTGTGAACTATGTCTTCTCCTCTTCTGATAAAGATTGTGCAAGGTGGACTATTTGAGGATTTTCAACAGTGCCCAAATTTATTGGCTTTGTTGGTTCAATCAGTACTGAAGACCTTTCCTGAAAGTGTTCGGGGAGGATATCAAGAGTCTCATCCTTTGGCACCTCTTAGAGGTTTTCACCATTGGATACATCTTTTTTCTTTACTATTTTGGGATCTGATACTGCCATGGAGTGGTTTTCACCATCAGTCCTATTTTTCTTTTTAATTTTCAATTTTTGACTGAGAAACCTAATATCCTCCCGTGACATGTTATCACTCCTTGCATTGGTGGAAGAAGGGTATGGTTCACAAGAATTGAGATAACAAGCGAGGGTGGTCATTGGGAAAGTCGAGGATAGGAGTAGGATCTGTTTTAGTCCAATTAATTAAGTCTGGAAGTACCAATGATAGGGAGTCAGTCTCTGGAAAGGACAACATCGTGTTAGCATCAAGACCAGTAACTGACATGACATGATCTGTTAAGTTAATTTCTTCAATATTTAGATCAATAAGAGTGATATCATCATTAAAAGGGTCATTGTTAGTCATATGCAGACCAAACTCTATTGACTCGTCAGTAGAAATCTCATCATCATCTCTCCGTAAAAGGAGGCTTCTTGCTTGTAGCCTATGAATTTTTTCTAGACTTATATATTCACTAGTTTCTTCATCAATGATTGGGGGAAGGAACTCTTCTTCTGCTTCAGGATTATCGGTGTCATTGGGAGTAGTGTTAGACTATTTACGAGGAGTTGAGGGTGCTGCAAACATGTGAATTGTATCTATTTCCAATATCTTTAGTGGCAACAGATAGCTCTTCCCATTCATAATCATGAGAGTCTATGACCTCATCATCAGATCTGTTTAAGTATTCAGTAATGGTTATCTGATGTACCCGGTTAGCTACCTATGGATCAAAGTGTGGTAGATCAAGGATATGTGAAACTGTGACCAATTTCCCCTAGTGAGGATGTAAATCCTGTTGTCAGGGTATCTCTTGAGTAATTGTTGCTATTAATGATATATTTGGACCAGTTGCTATGGTGTCTCCCACCTCTTGAATGGGACGTTGTGCTATCAAGGGGGTGTGAAGATCCTATGGTACCTCAAAGCTGGGTACATAGCATTCTCCTTGGTAGTTGGGATCCTCTGTGCCAACATGTAATAATCTTTCGTAGGACCACTGATCTAGTTCATCTATTTCATCACTCCCTTTGACTGAGTTTGGACTACCTTTTGAAGCAGGTTTATCAGTTTTAGTATTAAAACCCAGTCCTGTTTTGTCTCTAGTATTCCAGAACTCCATGGGTATAGGTTCAATAAGCCCTCGTCCTATGTCATTCAGAGGTCCTTTTCCTTTGTATCCCATTTGTTTGAGGAAATCATATCCCTTGCCATACTATTCTAGGGATATCTTTACATGTTTGACCTTAGCTTCTACCCGTTCTCCTTTGTAAAGCCAGTCCAAGACTTCCTGTTCTTCTGTGTTATCTAAAGAAAATGTGGATGCCTTTACCATGCCAGTTGCTTTGTGTACTTCTGGCTCTTTGGATGTTGTAGGTGTGAATGTCGAGGAAGGTTTTCCATAGGATCTTGGTGACACTGGAAGTTCTGTTAGTGAGGGAGCCAGGTCTAGCTTGTACCCTCCCATACCTGTTTCTTCAAGTTTTAAGGTTTTGCCCAAATTCTTCATAACCATGTCCTTGGTAGTTTCAAAAGAAATTGCATCCATAGCCTCCTTGTTATGTGGGATCATGCTACCAGCTTTGATATTATTACAAGTGTAGTTAGCATATGCAGGAATCATCACTTCCACCCCATTATGTGGGAACTTTATGCACTGGTGGTAAGTAGATGGCACAACTTGCATTTCGTGAATCCATGGTCTCCTTAACAAGATATTATAAGCCAAGGGTATATCTAGAACTTGACATGTGACGTTCCTCTCAATTGGTCTAACTCTAATAGGTAGAACAATAAGGCCTCTGGAGGATCTTTCTTCCTCGTCATAAGCTTTGATAGTTATTTTACTTCTAGAGTCAATTGTTTGTTCTGAGAGACCTAGTCTCTTGATTAGATCAAGTGTACAAATATTCAATCCTGCACCTCCATCTATCAACACACATCTAACATGGGACTTGTGAATAAGGACTTCAATATGGAGGGGTTGATTATGTGGATGTGTCAATGACTTATCATCCTCTTCAGAAAAGGAGAGGTAATGTGGCGCTGAGATGTGATTGACCATCACTTGGAATTTGTATATATCAATATCCTTTGGGATGTTAGCTGCATGTAGAGCTTGTTCTAGGATTTCCCTATGCACTGTAGATATTTTGAGCAACTCAAAAATAGAAATTTTGGCAGAGGTTCGTTGCAATTGGTCTACCAAGTCATATTTTGCTCCAGGAATAGTAACCACATGTTTTGCTGCTGGTTTAGGAATAATTACAATAGGAACCTTGGATGTCGGTGTCGATTTTGGAGGTCCTTTGATCGTGACCTATGCTTGGCTCTGTGTTATGACATTTGAGTGGAATGAGACACCTTTTATTGTGACCACATTGATTGACTCAGTCTCAATGTTGAGCATATTGATCACATTGTCATTGTTGGAATAGGTGTAGTTGACTTCATTACCTTTCCCTTTAGATGTTTCTCCTTTGTCTTAATTAGGAAAGGGTTTGTTGAATGCTGTATGATCCTCATTGGTAGTGTAACCATCTACTTTGATCTTACCTCCTTCATTGAGGTCTTGAATGACATGTTTAAGCTTAAGGAAATTGTTAGTCTTGTGCCCCTTGTTTTTGTGGAAGACATAATAGGAATTATTATCCCACCACCTGGGTTTGACCATTGGTTCCCATAGTTTAGAATCGGGAATAATAAGAACTTTGTTATCCAATAGTGTTTTCAAGATGGTCTCAAGAGGTTCTCCTAAAGGAGTGAATGTTCTATGAGGTTTGGAAGTCCATGATCATCCCTTGTCATTATCATTGTTTGTTTTGGGTATGTGAGTTGTTACCTTGGAATCCTTGCTTGCTTGCATACTGTTGGTTAGATTGAATACTTCAGGCTTAGGACCAACATTGGATGCGCTACTACGCCATCGTTGACAACATTCTTGTTTTGCTTCCACCATTTAGGATTGGAGTTGGAGTTGTTTGATTTGTTTTCACCTTGAAGAGTGATCTCCCCTCTTTTGACCATGACTTCCTCAATACGAAGGGCATTTTTAATCATTCTGTCAAAGCTTGGTGAGTCTTGCATTTGTAATGCATAGTTCAATTCTGATACCAAGTTATTAACGAAGATTTCCATCTTCTCAGATTCAGGAATAGCTCCTGAATATCATGCAAAGATCTTCCTCCATCTTTGTAGGAAGTGTGTAAATGATTCACCAGTTCTCTGTTTGGTATTACATAGGTCCATCATGGTCACATCATGTTGGATGTTGTAGGAGTAACGTTGGATGAATTGTTGAATTAAATCCTCAAATGTTTTGACCTTCAAATTCAGCTTTGAGAACCATTCCATGGCATTACCTCCTAGACTTCCTGGAAAGAGTCTCATGAGGTATGTAGGTTCATGCATGTATTCTATTCTCAAAGCACAAATTTCCCTTACATGATCATGTGGGTTAGTTTCTCCTGTGTACTTGTCGTACTTTAGTCTTTCCACGTTGGGAGGAAATGGAACCATAGTAATACTCTTATCAAAAGGGAATCGACAAATGGAGTCCAAAGAGTATGGTGAGTTCAGTTTAGCTTTCTCTTGTTTGAGGTTTGTAAGCTCTGTTTGCATCAAAGTGAGTTTCTTGGTGAGAATGGATATAGGAGTTGATACCTCCTTTTCTTTGAGTTTTTCCACATCATAATATTTAGGTAATTTGACACCCATGGATGCTAGATGGAGGAAGTATTTCTCTTTATTGCCATCAATTATCCTTTCTAATATATTGTGGAACCTCTTAATCTGTTGGAGTTTTTCATGCTCATCTTCAGGGATCTCCCCCTCACTGTCTGATCCAAATGGATCACATTCAAAGGTGGTTTCTTCATTCTCATTTAGATCTTCATGCTTTTGACTCTTTCTATTGTCATATTCTTCAAAAGCTGCACTCTATTCGCGAGTGTTTCTATCCATTTATGGAGAGTCTAGATCAAGTAGGGAACTGCAAGATGTTTTTCCTGGAAAGTGTGTTGATTTAGGAGGTACTTCTAATCCTTTAGATGTGTACTTGTTGCATCTTGTATTAACCATGTGGTTATGTCTCAACTTTTGTCAACGTTTCCCAATAGTGTCAGGTAGAGTCTCAAATTGTTCAAGTGAGTGTGTCTAGGTAGAAGTGTTGTTTGTGTTTGGGTGGAAATAAATGATTCCAACGTCAGAGGGTTAGAATGCCCTGATAGTGAGTTGGGAACCAAGTTGTATGTAAAAAGCAGGTAGACCACATGTATTGAGACAGATTGCAAGAGTCCGATGGGACATGCAAGGTAGATGTCTGAAATTTTTTTTGATAGAGCCACAGTGAGACCAAAAGAAGCAATAAGGACAAACTAAGGAGTTAAAAGGGGATCCAAAATAAACTATCCTCCTCTGAGAGGCAATGATGCAAGTTCTCACTGTTCAAATATTGTTAGTTTTGTTTTGAAAGTGCGTGAAGTTTGAAGATCGCATTTTTGAGATTTTTCAATGATTGAAAAACACATGTAGACCAAGGTTTGAATTTTGTTGCTTGTTTGAAGAGTTTATCTTTTTAATGATTTTCAGTCACATCAAGAATTGTTGCATTGTTAAGAGGGTGAAACAGACACACATCTTATCCCTATTCTCTAGGTGGAGGATTAAAATATTTGCTCGTTGACTCAGGTACACACTCAAATGCTAATCAAAATACAACCATCACCAAGCACACAATGGCTCCAGTCATGATGCTGTATTAGCCGACTCCAAATGCAAGTGAGGGCATGATATGATGAGTGTCTTGGGGTAATTAATTTTTTCCTTGCACAAAGATTATCACCCTTTCGAGGGCGAATCCAGAATTCTTTTAGTTGAAGTTGTTGTAGATTATTGGGCAATCCGTTCAAAACCGTCCCCCATAGAATTGCACAAGGAAAAATTCAGGCGTATAGCCCTATGAGTACCTGAATATATGTAGTCTTGCAAGAAAGATTCAAGTGACTCCGCTCTACATATACCCAAGCATGTTCAAGGAATGATGTCGAAATTCCATGAACAAAACCGGCTCCATCTTCCGAGGCTTTGGCCTACGAGGAAGCAATTATTTATAGTGAGTTGGAAGGGTTGGCGTAAAACCTGTCCTCACTTGGGTTGTTCTCGGGAGATTTTTTCCTCAATCGGAAGGCCCTCTACTGTTAAATAAACATACAAAGGATTGGCAAGCTTAGGACGTCTAGATTTATGATTCTTCAAAAGAAGAAGAGCATACTCTCCTAATCCATGCCGTTTTCTCCCAAAACACACAAATCAATGTTCATTCCTTCAAGCTATGTTGAGCTTGATTTAGGTTGTTCCTATTTAAGAAAAATAGGATACTTGAAGGTAAATTTTGCCTTGTTTAATTGACCACAGTTTTTAGTGCTTTTCTTGTTCAATTACTGATCCAAAATGAATTAAACGATTGAACTTGTTCATTTATCCCACAAATTTAGTGCTTTGATTGTTCAATTTCTGATTCCAAAAGAAATTATACGATGTATTTGTTCATTGAACCACAAGATTTAATGATTTATGTTGTTCATTTACTGATCCCAAAATTAGACGATGAGGTTTGCTTTATTCAATTACTCCAAATTCTTTTAAAATCATAAATTGACTTGTGAGTTATTGATTTTCCTTAAAAAGGAAAAGAGCATATTGTTAGAGTAATCATTAGTTTGCTTATTAATTAAATCAGGTTGATTTAATTAGTTAAGTTATTACTCTTTAGTGCTTAAGCTTTCTCTTAGGTGCATTAATAATTAATTCTTTTATTAATTATTAATGTGCAACCTAGCTTTTTTAGGCTTTAGGGTTTTGTTCACCTTTATAGGTTGAACCTTGTAATTCTTTTTCATTAATTCAAATGATATTTTTGCTCTCACCTTTTGAGTGACTTCTGAGTTCTACTTTTTCCATTCTTGCGCTTCTACTTTGTATCAGGTTATTTTGCATGCAGGTGTTCTTGGCATTCTGTGGATTTGTGTTTCTCAAATCCTACATGGTATCAGAGCCACCCTGTCACTGCCTGATTGAAGGGTTTTGAAGCCACGATTCGAAGACGATAGCCACAACTTTTCTGGGGTTTTTTTTGTCACTTTGAAGGAGGCGCCATTTTCTGGAGTCATTGGAGCAAAAACAGACTCTGCCATTGCGTTCAAAAGGCCCGGGAGAGTCGAAAAACATATAAAGTTTGACTATTTTGGCCTCTGTGACTACAGGCAAAATTATTTAGCCTCTTAGGGCCGTACGACTCAAAAATCGAGGCAAATCCTCAAAAAAAATTCAAAAAAACACTTTTTTCAAGCGTAGGCGGGCGCTGCCAGCGCATCGCCCGCGCGCCACCTGCACGCTGCTACTGGGCAGCGCGACACCAGCGCACCACCGCTGCGCCGCCGGGGCCAGCCGCCGCCTCCTCCCCGCCCGTGCCCGGCCCACCCGCCGCCGCCACCCCGCCAGGTCACCGC
>MU226328.1:345616-359783 GCA_018584345.1 Thuja plicata
TTAAGGAGATAGAGATGGGAGGAGAGAGAATGAGTGGAGGGGGGATTAGCTAATTAGGGTTAATTAGCTAATTAAGAAGAATTAGCATGTGAGAAGGGGTTGGGATGAGTTTGAACTCATGGTTAGGCTTTTGAGATTGGTTAGGTTAGAGGGAATATTAATGAAATGAATTGTTGTAATAACATATTCACTCACTAATAGGGATTTAATTAATCATTTAAGCTTTTGATTTCTTTGTAATAATTAATTAGGTCTATAGCCAAATTGAATCAATTTAGGTTAGGGGATTGATTTTGCAAGTAATGAGGTATAAATAGGATTTCATTAATTCCCTTTAAATTAATTACCTTAGCCAGGTATGATTTGAATTGATTAGATTGGCTAAAGTGATTAATGTAAATTAGTGATTAGATCAATTAGGAGATCAAATCTGATTCGAATGAATTATGCCAAGTAGTAATAGGGTCATTTGGACATAATTGGGGGTATGATCACACTTAGGGAAAATAGGGTCTATGGTCAGAGAACACCAAATCTAGGTGGTCCCAGTGGTTTTTCCCTTAACAAGGTTTCTACGTTAAAATCTATGCGTTATGTGTTTATGGTTTATTACTTTACTGTTTTACATTTCACATATGCATTTTTGGATTGATCGGTATACTCTGCATATTTACTGTGTTTCGGTAAATAGTTAACTACTTGTCGGTAATCACACAGAAGAGATATTTGCAAAGCAAACTGACAAGTAGAAAATTGATTAAATTATTTCAAGGCATTGATCTTGTAGGACAAAAGATAACTAGAGACATAATTAGTGGTTATAACTTTTAAGGGTTGATTTAAGGATTAATTTTTGAGGCTACTGATTCACCCCCCTCTCAGTTATTACTAACAATTGGTATCAGAGCTTGTGTGCTTAGAAGGAAGGTTTCAAGACCTAAGATAAAGATCACAAGATGAATAGACGAGATGTGCCCAAGTTGAACAAAGATAATTTTGCTTCATGGTAGAGTAGAATAAGACTCCACTTATCAGGTATTGGTAATGATGTTACTCAATACTTAGATACTGAATATGTGTTGCCCACAGGAGCACCAATAGTTGAACAATTGAGAGAAAATCATGAGCACAAATGCATGATGATAGAGCTTGCTTCCTCACTCTTCGATGCTGAATTTGAAGATGTCAAAACCTGCAAGACTGCAAAGTAGATGTGGGAAAAATTGATGCTTGTACATGGTGGTGACAAAAATGTTTTGAGAGCAAAGGTAGAAAGCCTTAGAGGAAATTTTGATGATCTCAAAATGAAAGAAGGTGAAAACATCACTCAGTATAGCACAAGAATCAAAGAGGTAGTCAATGCTATCCGGGGTGTTGGAGGTGTACTAGAAGAAGATATAGTGGTTAGAGTAAAATTCTAAGAACCTTACTGCCTACTTATGCTATTATAGTATCTTCCATTCAAGAAATGAGAGCAGTAGCATATAGCAATGTTACTCTAGACAATTTTATTGGAAGACTGATTTCATTTGAGATGAATAATTTTGATAATAGTGTCTTACCAAACATAGAGTCTGCATTCAAAAATTCTATGAGAACAAGTAAATCAAGTCATAAAAACACTCTGAGAAAAGATAGTGATAGTGAAAGTGAAGAGGATGATCTTGATGAAATTGAAGCGATTATGGCTAGAAGAATGCAGAGGCAAAGGTAAATACAAAGGTAAATTACCACTTGTTTGTTTTAATTGTAAAGAGATTGGACACTTTGCTGCAAGATGTCCTAACAGAAGAAAATATGACAGAAGTAATGACAGATCATTTGAAAAGAAGTCTGATAGAGGTGATTGCAGAAGCTACCGACAATTAGAAAGAAGAGACACCCAAGACTACAAGGACAAAGGAAATAAGGCCAGTTACCTAGCAAAATGCAAAGATGATGATACTGACACTGAATCTGATGAAGACATCGAGATGGTGTTTGTGGTAGTAAAAGATGATTCAGATGATGATGAAGAAAGGTATGTAGAAACTGCACTCATATCTAAAGTTAGAAAAAATTATGTCTGGATCATAGATAGTGGCTGCACTCACCATATGACCGGTGATAAGAAAGTTTTTGAGAATTTTGAATACTATAAAGGTGGTTCAGTAAGAATGGGTACTGACACACTTTGTCCAGTTGAAGGTAGACGAACCATAATGTTGAATAACCAGATAAAATGTGAAAATTCTTATTGGGTAAATGGATTGAATTATAATCTATTGAGTGTTTCTCAGTTGAATAATTCAGGTCACAAAGTAGCATTTGAAAATAAGAAGGCAAAGATCTTCAATAAATCAGAAAATCTGATTGGTACCGGTGAGCAGAAAAAAGGTAACTTATTCTATCTGAATGATATTAAAACCACTTGTTTGATTGCTACAAATGAAGACATATAGTTGTGGCACAAAATATTGAGTGATATGAATTTTGACAACATGATAAAGATTAGCAAAAAGAGAAATGTTAGAGGCTTACTGACGATGACCAAGCCTGACAACATCAAGTGTAAGAATTGTCAAAAACGTAAAATGACAAAGTCTAGTTTTAAAAGAAAAACCCATGCATCTGATGCAATTCTAGAACTATTTCATACTGATTTATGTGGACCTATGAGGACAATGGGTTATTATGGAGATAGATATTTTATTATCTTTGTTGATGATTACTCTAGAATGATGACAGTAATGTTTCTAAAAGATAAATCTAAAGCATTTAAGATGTTTAGATGGTATAAGGCAATGATTGAGAAACAAAGTGGTAAAGAATCAAAATGCTTAAGGTCAGATAGAGGAGGGGAATTTATTTCAGATGAATTCACTAACTTTTGTAATGAGCATGGAATCAAAAGACAGGTCTCTACACTGAGAACACCACAACAAAATGGAATTGTTGAAAGAAGGAATAGATCCATAGTTGATTGTGCAAGGACACTGATGATAGAAAAATGGATCACCCAAATCTTCTAGAGGGAAGCTGTCAGTACTGCTGTTTACACATTGAACAGAGTACAATTGAAGAAAGACACCAAAAAGACACCTTATGAGCTATGGTATAGATACACACCCAATGTAAGTTATTTCAAAAATTTTGGCAGTCAATGTTATATCTTAAAAGATGATAGAAATGGAAAACTTGACTCTAAGAGTGATGAAGGAATCTTTCTAGGGTATTCTACCAAGAGCAAGGCTTATAAATGTCTAAACAAAGCCTCTAAAAAAATTGTTGAAAGTGCAAATGTAAAGATAGATAAATTTGCAGAGAAGAATGAAAAGGAAAGCACTAAAGAACCAGAGAACTACAATGGGTTTTCTTATAATGAGGAACCTGACACTCTACCTAACCAAAAATTTAGATCTCCTGAGCAACAGATCATTGCACCCGAGCATCAGGCTGCAAATACCAATGATCAGAATATTGCTCAAGATGATGCAAAAAGTTATGGAGAATAGAATGAAGAACAAAATGATGATCAAGATGATAGACAAAGAGATGAACCTATACTTGCAAGATATGTCAGAAGGAACCATCCACAGAACCAGATCATAGGAGATAAAAGGGATGGTATCAGAACTAGAAGTAAGTCTCTAAATACAAGATGTCTTATTTGTGATTATGAGCCCAAATCTATCAATGCTGCACTAGATAATGATGAATGGATAAGTGCTATGAATGAAGAGATTGAACATATAGAGAAAAACAAGACATGGACACTTGTATCGAGACTAGATGACAATAATGTTATTGGTAAAAAATGGATATTTAGGAATAAGCTGAATGAGAATGGAGAAGTCACCAGAAATAAAGCAAGACTAGTATGCAAGGGGTATGCACAAGAAGAAGGGATTGACTATGGAGAGACCTTTGCACCCGTTGCTAGGATAGGAGTAAGAATATTACTTACTTATGCTGCATATAAAGGCTTCAAGGTCTACCAAATGGATGTCAAGTCTGCATTCCTAAATAGAATACTTGAGGAAGAGGTATACATTGAGCAACCAGAAGGGTTTATTGATCCAGACAAGAGGGACATGGTATGTAGACTACACAAAGCCCTGTATTGATTGAAACAAGAACCCTGAGCCTCGTATGAAAGACTTCATTCCTATCTTATAAGTATTGGATTTGTAAGGACTAGTGAAAACAGTAAGATTTATTTGAAGGAAGATACTGATGCTAACATTTTGATTGCTCAGATATTTGTTGATGACATCATATTTGGAGGAAATGATATGCTATGCAAATCATTTGCAAATGAAATGAGCAAAGAGTTTGAGATGTCTATGTTTGGAGAGATCAAGTTATTTCTTGGTCTACAGATCATGAAACAAGATGAAGGTATTTTCATTACACAATCCAAGTACATGAAAGAAGTACTAAAAATATTCAAAATGGAAGAATCCAAACCAGTTAGAACACTGATGACAATTGGATGCAAACTGAAAATGGAAGAGAAGTCATCAAAGGTAAATCCGACTTTGTACAAATCAATGATTGGAAAACTCATGTATGTTGTACATACTAGACTAGATATTACACATGTAGTAGGAATAGTTGCTAGATTTTCTACTAATCCCAGAGAATCACATATGACTGATATGAAAAGAATCCTAAGATATCTGAAGAATACCAAGGAATATGGCTTATGGTATAGAAGAGAAGACAAATTTGAACTTAAGGTTTTTACCGACGCTGATTGGGCTGGAAATATTGATGACCGAAAGAGCACAACTAGAGGAGCATTCTTTATGGGTGACAAACTTGTCACATGAATCAACAAGAAACAAGGATACATCTCTCAATATACTGCAGAGGAAGAGTATGTTTCTATTGCAGCAAACTGCTCAAACATTGCATGGATCAAACAATTACTGGAAGGTATGCATATGCAAATTTTAGAACCAGTAATTATCTATTGTGATAATACAAGTGCAATAAAAATTTCCAAGAGTCCAGTCATGCATGCTAAAACAAAGCATATTGCCATCAAGTATCATTATTTGAGAGAACAAGTTCAGGCAAAGGAGGTGATACTGGAGTATGTGCAATCAAAGGAACGATTGGACGATATCTTCACCAAGCCACTGCCCAAGGATACATTTGAATACTTGAGAAAGAGACTAGGGTTCAGATCCTTATTTACTGGTCAGTAAACTGACTAGAAGTCTGCATCAGCCTATATTATATCAGAATATCATTCATGTTGATGCAAGTAGAGAGATGAACTTTAAAGATACATCTATACACAACAAGGTATTTATCTACTCCAAGCACCAGGGTTATTACCGATGGATTGGGAAATTCTAGAAATATATTATGGATAGAAAGGATCCATTTGACATTGCTGTCAAATACTTGTTTTGCAAAATCTGTGTTTGCAAAGATGTTTGTTTGGCATTGTTGTCAAAGGGAGAGACTTTATCCATTATCATCTCAGGAAGAGATCATATTCATCAAAGTATCAAAAGGGAAATGTAACAAGAAAGGGAGAGTACACACAATTGAAGAGAATTGCTGACAAGAAACATCACAAGAAAAGATAACAGTCAAAGGGGGAGAGTTTGACATAGAAGGAGAACACATCACATCAGAGAAAGATGAAGGGATTGAAGATAAAAAGAAAGCTGCAAGAATCAAATCAAAGCTATTTGAGCTTACCAAAAGCCAGTCGTTTGTATTAGTTACATTAGAACAACTTGATGAAATTGTATATTTCATATTGTATTAGTAATAGTATAGTATGATAATGTAGTATGTTGCCATCAATGCCAAAGGAAGAGATTGATGACATGTACCTGGTTGAATGTTTGAAGATGTTAAGTTGATGATCATGCAAGGCATTAAATCAGTTAATATATTGTATTGTTATTGATGTCAACTTGATATAATCTGTATGGTCATGGAAATAATGTCAAAGACTTCAAAGAACCGATGAATCAAGGCTATGCTATCAGTAATGCATACAAGTCAAGTATTCACTAAGTGACTGCATACACCGACGTATAGCACATTGAAGGATAGAGTAAAAGAAGCAGAGTCACAATATTACCCGACGAGCCAATGCTCAGCATTACCAATGAGCAGAGTTATAGTTTTTCACGATGAGCAAAGCACATATTAACCCAACAGAGAGAATTTCAGTGTTGCCCGACGAAGAAGACAAGGACGAAGATCCTAATGAAAACTAAATTCACACTGACAGAATAGTCAGTTATCACCGATGACTAACTGAAGTGTTGACTGACATAATAGAGAGTTCAGAAAATGACAAAATGCTTAGCTGTCAAGAAGCTAAAGATAGAATTGACAAATACTTATCATTGTTTTATTCATCCAGATAAAGCCAGAGAAAAGTAATTGATTTAAAGCTGATTTGTCAAGTTGGCAAGAAGATCTCTTTGAGATAATTCAAGAGTTTTCTTTAAATCTATTAGCGAGAATTGTGGAACACACCAAGAATCAAGAAAACTAAGAAAAAGGAAATCATGTCTATATAGAGACAACCCCAATTCATTACGAATTGGTGTGTGGGGTAAACAAGAGAATAGAGGAAATTTGCTAAAGAAAATTTGAAGGAGAAGAAAGTCTTCTTTCAGTCCTGATCAACAAGCTGAGAAAAGAGCTAGATTTTGCAGACACCAACAAAAAATGAGACAAGCATCACAGAGCAGAAAAATGTGGAGCAAAGGTATAAGTGATTATATTGATCAGAGAGGTAATGGACTTACAATAGATATGAAAATATACAATTGAGTTGTATGTATGAACATATCATTAGTGTTTCAGTTTAACCATTGAAGCATCAAGTCTCTTAACCAAGAAAGACTTAAAAGTCTTTTACAATTGAGATACATCCCAAGGAGTATCAAAAAGTTTGATCATAAAAGTAGCATTGGATATGCTCGATACCTATTGACACGCCAAGTGAGTGTTTGATCAAGGATGGTAGCATTAGATGCCAGATACTAGGTGAAAAACTATTTATAAATCCTCAAACAAGGTCACACCTAACAGTGTGTTTGTAACCTTTAAGAGGGTTGGCTCCTAACAAGGCTCACTTCAGAAGAGTGAAAATTTGGGGTACCAGTCGCAGTGGTTTTTCCCTTAATAGGGTTTCCACGTTAAAATCCATGTGTTATGTGTTTATGGTTTATTACTTTACTATTTTACATTTCACATATGCATTTCTAAATTTATCAGTATACTCTGCATATTTACCATGTTTTGGTAAATAGTTAACTGCTTATCGGTAATCATACAGAAGAGAGATTTGCAAAGAAAACTGACAAGTAGAAAATTGATTAAAGTATTTCAAGGCATTCATCTTGTAGGACAGAAGATAACTAGAGACATAATTAGTGGTTATAATTTTTAAGGGTTGATTTAAGGATTAATTTTTGAGGCCATTGATTCACCCCCCTCTCAATTATTATTAACAATTGGTATTAGAGTTTGTGTTCTTAGAAGGAAGGTTTCAAGAACTAAGCTAAAGATCACAAGATGAACAGACAAGATGTACCCAAGTTGAACAAAGATATTTTTACTTCATGGCAGAGTAGAATAAGACTCTACTTATCCGGTATTGGTAATGATGTTACTCAATACTTAGATGCTGAATATGTGTTACCCACAGGAGCACCAATAGTTGAACAATTGAGAGAAAAGAATGAGCACAACTGCATGATGATAGAGCTTGCTTCCTCACTCTCCAATGCTAAATTTGAAGATGTCAAAACCTGCAAGATTGTAAAGAATATGTGGGACAAATTGATGCTTGTACATGGTGGTGACAAAAATATTTTGAGAGAAAAGGTAGAAAACCATAGAGGAAAGTTTGATGATATCAAAATGAAATAAGGTGAAAACATCACTCAGTACAACACAAGAATCAAAGAGGTAGTCAATGCTATCCAAGGAGTTGGAGGTGTACTAGAAGAAGATATAGTGGTGAGTAAAATTCTAAGAACCTTACTGCCTACTTATGCTATTAGAGTATCTGCCATTCAAGAAATGAGAGCAGTAGAAAATATAAATGTTACTCTAGATAGTTTGATTGGAAGACTAATTTCATTTGAGATGACAAATTTTGATAATAGTGTCTTACCAAACATAGATTCTGCATTCAAAACTTCTATGAGAATAAGTAAATCAAGTCATAAAAACACTATGAGAAAAGATAGTGATAGTGAAAGTGAAGAGGATGATCTCGATGAAATTGAAGCGCTCATGGATAGAAGAATGCAAAGAGGCAAAGGTAAATACAAAGGTAAATTACCACTTGTTTGTTTTAATTGTAAAGAGATTGGACACTTTGCTGCAAGATGTCCTAACAGAAGAAAATATGATAGAAGTAATGACAAATCATTTGAAAAGAAGTCTAACATAGGTGTTTACAGAAGCTACCAAAAATAAGAAAGAAGAGATACCCAAGACTACAAGGACAAAGGAAAGAAGGCCAGTTACCTAGAAAAATGAAAAGATGATGATACTGACATCGAATCTGATGAAGACATCAAGATGGTGTTTGTGGCAGTAAAAGATGATTCATATGATGATGAAGAAAGGTATGTAGAAACTGTACTCATATCTAAAGTTAGCAAAAATGATGTCTGGATCATAGATAGTGGCTGAACTCAACATATGACTGGTGATAAGCAAAAGTTTGAGACTTTTGAATAGTATAAAGGTGGTTCAGTAAGAATGGGTAATGACACACCTTGTCCAATTGAAGGTAGAGGAACCATAATGTTGAATAACCAGATAAAATGTGAAAATTCTTATTGGGTAAATGGATTGAATTATAATCTATTGAGTGTTTCTCAGTTGAATAATTCAGGTCACAAATTAGCATTTGAAAATAAGAAGGCAACGATCTTCAATAAATTAGGTAATTTGATTGGTACCGGTGAGTAGACAAAAGGTAACTTATTCTATCTGAATGATATGGACACCACTTGTTTGATTAATACAAACAAAGACATATGGTTGTGGCACAAAATATTGTGTCATGTGAATTTTGACAACATGATAAAGATTTGCAAAAAGAGAAATGTCAGAGGCTTGTCGACGATGACCAAGCCCGACAACATCATGTGTAAGAATTGTGAAAAAGGTAAAATGACAAAGTCTAGTTTTAAAAGAAAAACCCATACATCTGATGCAATTCTAGAACTAGTCCATACTGATTTATGTGGACCTATGAGGACAAAGAGTTACTATGGAGATATTTTATTCTCTTTGTTGATGATTACTCTAGAATGATGACAGTAATGTTTCTAAAAGATAAATCTGAAGCATTTAAGATGTTTAAATAGTATAAGGCAATGGTTGAGAAACAAAGTGCTAAAGTGTCAAAATGCTTAATGTCAGATAGAGGAGGGGAATTTATTTTAGATGAATTCAATAACTTTTGTAATGAGCATGAAATACAAAGACAAGTCTTTGCACCGAGAACACCACAACAAAATGAAATTGCTGAAAGAAGGAATAGATCCATAGTTGATTGTGAAAGGACACTGATGATAGAAAAAGGGATCACCCAAATCTTTTGGAGGGAACTTGTCAGTACTATTGTTTACACATTGAACAGAGTACAATTGAAGAAAGGAACCAAAAAGACACCTTATGCGCTATGGTATGGATACACACCCAATGTAAGTTATTTCAAATTTTTTGGTAGTCAATATTATATCTTAAAAGATGATAGAAATGGAAAAATTGACTCCAAGAGTGATGAAGTAATATTTCTAGGGTATTCTACAAAGAACAAGGCTTATAAATGTCTAAACAAAGCCTCTAACAAAATTGTTGAAAGTGCAAATGTAAAGAAGATGAATTTGTAGAGAAGAATGAAAAGGAAAGCACTAAATAACTAGAGGAATAGAATAGGTTTTCTTACAACGAGGAACCTAAAACTCTACCTGACCAATAATGTAGAGATCCCAAGCAACAAATCATTACACCCGAGCATCAAGCTGCAAATACCGACAATCATAATATTGCTCAAGATGATGCACAAAGTGATGGAGAATAGAATGAAGAACAAAATGATGATCAAGCTGATAGATAAAGAGCTGCACTTGTACTTGGAAGATATGTCAGAGGGAACCATCCATAGAACCAGATCATAGGAGATAAAAGGGCTGGTATGAGAAATAGAAGTAAGTCTCTAAATACAAGATGTATTATTTGTGATTATGAGCCCAAATCTATCAATGCTGCACTAGATAATGATGAATGGATAAGTGCTATGAATGAAAAGATTGAACAGATAGAGAAAAAAAAGACATGGACATTTGTACCGAGACTAGATGACAATAATGTCATCGGTACAAAATGGATATTCAGGAATAAGATGACTGAGAAGTGAGAAGTTACTAGAAATAAAGCAAGACTAGTATGAAAGGGGTATGCACAAGAAGAAGGGATTGACTATGGAGAGACCTTTGCACCCGTTGCTAGGCTAGAAGGAGTAAGAATATTACTTGCTTATGCTGCATAAACAGGCTTCAAGGTATACCAAATGGATGTTAAGTTTGCATTCCTAAATGGAATACTTGAGAAAGAGGTATACATTGAGCAACCGGAAGGGTTTATTGATGCAGACAAGAGGGACATGGTATGTAGACTACCCAAAGCCCTATATGGATTGAAGCAAGCACCTTGAGCCTAGTATGAAAGACTTAATTCCTATCTTATAAGTATTGGATTTGTAAGGACTACTAAAAATAGTAATCTTTATTTGAAGGAAGATACCGATGCTAACATTTTGATTGCTGAGATATTTGTTGATGACATCATATTTCAAGGAAATGATATGCTATGCAAATAATTTGCAAATGAAATGAGAAAAGAGTTTGAGATGTCTATGTTTGGAGAGATCAAGTTCTTTCTTGGTCTGTAGATCATGCAAAAACATGAAGGTATTTTCATTACACAATCCAAGTACATCAAAGAAGTACTGAAAATATTCAAAATGGAAGAATCCAAACCAGTTGGAACACCGATAGCAATTGGATGCAAACTGACAAAGGAAGACAAGTCATGAGAGGTAAATCAGACTTTGTATAGATCAATGATTGGAAAACTCATGTATGTTGTACATACTAGACAAGATATATCACATGCAGTAGGAATAGTTGCTAGATTTTCTGCTAATCCCAGAGAATCACATATGACTATTGTGAAAAGAATCCTAAGATATCTTAAGAATACCGAGGAATATGACTTATGGTATAGAAGAGAAGGCAAATTTGAACTTAAGGTTTTTACCGACGCTGATTGGGCTAGAAAAATTGATGACCGAAAGAGAAAAACTGGAGGAGCATTCTTTATGGGTGACAGACTTGTCACATGGATCATCAAGAACCAAGGATGCATCTCTCAATCTACTACAAAGGCAGAGTATGTTGTTGCTACTACAAACTACTCAAATATTGCATGGATCAAACAGTTACTGGAAGGTATGCATATGAAAATTTTAGAACCAGTAATTATCTATTGTGATAATACAAGTGCAATAAAAATTTCCAAAAATCCAATCATGCATGCTAAAACAAAGCATATTTCAATCAAGTATCATTATTTGAGAGAACAAGTTCAGGCAAAGGAGGTGATACTGGAGTATGTGCAATCAAAGGAATAATTGGCCGATATCTTCACTAAGCCACTGCCCAAGGATACATTTGAATACTTGAGAAAGTGACTAGGGGTCAGACCCTTGTCTACTGGTCAGTAAACTGACTAGAAGGCTGCATCAGCCTATATTATATTAGAATATCATTCATGTTGATGCAAGTAGAGAGATGAACTTCAAAGATACATTTGTACACAACAAGGTATTTATCTACTCCAATCACCAGGGTTATTACCGATGGATTGGGAAATTCAAGGAATATATTATGGATAGAAAGGATCCATTTGACATTGTTGTCAAATACTTGTTTTGCAAAATCTGTGTTTGCAAAGATGTTTGTTTGGAATTGCTGTCAAAGGGAGAGATTTTATCCATTATCATCTCAGAAAGAGATCATATCCATCAAAGTATCAAAAGGGATAATGTAACAAGAAAGGGAGAGTACACACAATTGAAGAGAATTGCTGACAAGAAACATCACAAGAAAAGAGAACAGTCAAAGGGGGAGAGTTGAGACAGAAGGAGAATGCATCACATCAGAGAAAGATGAAGGGATTGAAGACAGAAAGAAAGCTGCAAGAATCAAATCAAAGCTATTTGAGCTTACCAAAAGCCAGACATTTGTATTAGTTACATTAGAACAACTTGATGAAACTGTATATTCATATTGTATTAGTAATAGTATAGTATGATAATGTAGTATCTTTCCATCAATGCCAAAGGGAGAGATTGATGACATGTACCTGATTGAATGTTTGAAGATGTTAAGTTGATGATCATGCAAGGCATTAAATCAGTTAATGTATTGTATTGTCATTGATGTCAACTTGATATAATCTGTCTGGTCATGGAAATAATGTCAAAGACTTCAAAGAACCGATGAATCAAGGCTATGCTATCAGTAATGCATACAAGTCAAGTATTCACTAAGTGACTGCATATACCGACGGAGTGCACACCAACGGATATAGTAAAAGAAGTAGAGTCACAATATTACCTGACGAGCCAATGCTCAGCATTACCAATGAGCAGAGTTACAATGTTGCTCGATGAGAAAAGCACAGAGTAACCCGACGAAGAGAATTTTAGTGCTGACCAACAAAGAAGAAAAGGACAGAGATCCTGATGACAACTGAAGTCACACCAACGAAACAGTCAGTTATCACGGATGACTAACTGAAGTGTTGACTGACAGAACAGAGAGTTCAAAAAATGACAAAATACTTAGCTGTCAAGAAGCTAAAGATAGAATTGACGGATAATTATCATTGTTTTAATCATCCAGATAAATCTAGAAATAAGTAATTGATTTAAAGCTGATTTGTCCAGTTGGTAAGATCTCTTTGAGATAAATCAGGAGTTTTCTTTAAATCTATTGGCAAGAATTGTGGAACACGCCAAGAATCAAGAAAGCCAAGAAAAAGGAAATCATGTCTATATAGAGACAAACCCAATTCATTACAAATTGGTGTGTGGGGTGAACAAGAGAATAGAGGAAAGATGCTAAAGAAAATATGAAGGAGAAGAAAGTATTCTTTCAGTCCTGATCAACAAGCTGAGGAAAGAGCTAGATTTTGTAGACACCAACAAACAGTGAGACATACATCACATAGCAGAATAATGTGGAGGAAAGGTATAAGTGATTTTATTGATCAGAGAGGTAATGGACTTACAATAGATCTGAAAATATGCAATTGAGTTGTGTGTATGAACAGATCATTAGTGTTTCAGTTTAACCATTGAAGCATCAAGTCTTTTAATCGAGAAGGACTTAAAAGTCTTTTACAATTGAGATACATCCCAAGGAGTATCATAAAGTTTGATCATAAAAGTAGCATTGGATATGCCCGATACCTATTGATAGACCAAGTGAGTGTTTGATCGAGGATGGTAGCATTAGATGCTAGATACAAGGTGACAGACTATTTCTAAATCCTCTAACAAGGGCACACCTAAAAATGTGTTTGTAACCTTTAACAGGGTTGGCTCCTAACAAGGCTCACTTCAGAAGAGTGAAATATGGGGTACCATTCCCAGTGGTTTTTCCCTTAACATGGTTTTCACGTTAAAATCAATGTGTTATGTGTTTATGGTTTATTACTTTACTATTTTACATTTCACATATGCATTTCTGGATTGATCGGTATACTCTGCATATTTACTGTGTTTTGGTAAATAGTTAACTATTTATCGGTAATCACACAGAAGAGAGATTTGCAAAGCAAACTGACAAGTAGAAAATTGATTAAAGTATTTCAAGGCATTCATCTTGTAGGATAGAAGATAACTAGAGACATAATTAGTGGTTATAATTTTTAAGGGTTGATTTAAGGATTAATTTTTGAGGCCACTGATTCACCCCCCCTCTCAGTTTTTGATTACGGTAAAAGCAGGTTTTGAAGGGAACCCCGAAACCCTTTAACAAAACATAGGAAGGAAAGGCTAAAAAATCCCCAGCAAACAACAGATTGTCCCAAGGAGGGACCCAAT
>MU226328.1:359833-377807 GCA_018584345.1 Thuja plicata
GCAAACAACAGATTGTCCCAAGGAGGGACCCAATCAACAGAGGGTCACAACCCAGATTTTACAATAACAATTCCAAAGCAAAAAGCAAAAAAAGCAGCTGGAAAGAAAACAGAGAAGACACCCGCCAACACAAAATCAGAGAGATTTCAGAAGGCTTTCAGCTTCCACCAGCTAACACCCAAGTGGTCTTCACCCCCCCTCTCAGTTATTACTAACAAACCCATGTGTTCCATGTCCCCCATTTTTACTTAGTATATACTTCTCCCTTGATTTTGTAAACTGCAAACTATAAACCATGAAGTATGCAAACCTCTATCCACACCTTTTCCTTCTCTTAGTGCTTAAGACCACTTGATAAGGAAACAATTATAAATCTAAAAGATGAAATACCTAGATGTGATAAAGCTACTGCAAACTATTTGATCTAAAGTCACCTTCAAATCACCTTCAAAACTTGGTAGAACCGCCACCTCTTTGCAAAGGAAAAATATTTACTTGAGATCTCTTTTCCAACTCTGACCTTCTTTAAATAAGCAAATTACAACACACCCCCAATACAGGGTCTCTTATTGATTCCTCCCTTGACTATGCTCATAGTTACAAGAGTCCTATCATCTGCTGCCTCTTCACTGCAAGTCCACCTCTTCTTTGTAGTCTTTCTTCAAACATGAAAACTAGTGCAAATCAGAGAACTCAGAGTCACCACTCACCATATGTGTGATGAACTATAGCTGATTGAATGTTTGATGATGATAAGTTGATGATCACCGAGCTACAAAAAGTAAATGCAAGACATTAAATCAGTTAATGTATCATATTGTCATTGATTTCAACTTGATATAATATGATTGGTCATATAAATAATATCATAGACTTCAGTAAAACTAAACAGATAAAGTTTATGTTATTGGTAAAAATATAAAGCTAGTGTACATTGAGTGACAGTAAACAACGACGAATAGTGCACACCGAGGGAATAGTGCAATTCATAGTGTATATCGAGCACCGCAACACCAAGCATAACTAAAGTGAACCCCAAGAAGAACTAAAGGTAATTCCCAAGGACAATTAGAGTGAATGACCGAGCAAACTAAGAGTTGATCACTGATCAGAACTAAAGTTAGGAAATGAAAAAACATTTAGCTGGGAGGAGCTATAATTAGAGTTATCTGATTGATTACTTTATTTTCATCGATCAGATAAACTAAGGATAAGAAGGAGATTTAAAGCACAAATAACAAGGAGAGATTTGTGGAATAACTCTAAAGCAAAGCTTTGAAGATTAAAGCAATTCATGGAAAGATTTGTGGATCAAGAAAGCTATCTTCATCAAGAACAAGAAAGACAAGGAATGTAAATGGTGAAATTATGTCTATATAAAGAGACAAGTAATTCATTATCAAATGAGGAATACTGAATACAATTCTGGTGAAGATAGAAGTCTTTATGTAGATATGATCATATAGGCTGAAGAACAAAGCCAAGAATTATACAAACACCAAGCAACAAAGAAGCAACAACATTCACCGAGCAGAAAGAACAAGGAGGGGAGAAAAGGAACAGAAGAGCATATTGATCAGAAAGGTATTATGGACATACAATAGATCTGAAAACCTGCAAGTTAAGTTGTATTCATGAACATATAATTTACTGTTTCAGATTAACCATTGATTCTAAAAATCTCTTAACCGAATGGGATTTAACAATCCTTAATGTATTGAGATACTCAAGAGTATCAAAAGGTTTTTCTTTTTGACAACATAGTGAATGCCCAAGGTAAAAATACTAACCAATGGTTTTAAATCCTCTAACAGGGTCGCACTTAACAGTGTGTTTGTAACCTTTAACAGGGTTGGCTCTTCACCGAGCTCACTTCAAAAGAGTAAAAATTTTGGGTTACCAGTCCCAAATGGGTTTTCCCTTACAGAGTTTCCACGTTAAAAATTCATGTGTCAAATGTGTATATGGTTCATTTCTTTGATGTTTTTCTTTAGACATTAATAAAACAGGATTGTTCAGTAAACACTGAGTTTATTTATAGATATTTGGTAAAGGCTAGAAAAAGATAATTGTTATTTAGTAAAGCTTAAGAAAAGGATAAATAGTTATTCATTGAGTAGTATATATTTGATAATATTACGTAAAGGCATACATCTTGTAGGATTGAAGATAACTAGAGGTTTTATATTTATGGTATAAATTTTTGGTTGGATTATTGGATGAAATTTTTGAGGCCACTGATTCACCCCCCCTCTTAGTTAATCTAACAATTGGTATCAGAGTTTGTGTGCTTGGAAGAGAGTTTTAAGACTCAAGCTAAAGATCACAAGATGAGTAAAAGGGATGTGCCTAAGTTGAACAAAGACAACTTTGTATCATGGCAAAGTAGGATAAGAATCCACCTATTAGGTATTGGAAATGATGTCACACAGTACTTGGATAATGAATTTGTGTTACCTACTGGACCTCCGATAGTAGATCAATTAAGAGAGAAACATGAACACAATTCTATGATGATAGAACTTTCTTCCTCACTCTATGATGTTGAATTTGAAGATGTCAAATCATGCACAACTGCAAAGAAAATGTGGGACAAATTCAAGCTAGTACATGGAGGAGATAAAAATGTGCTGACGGCTAAAGATGAAATCTTAAGAGGAAAGTTTGATGAACTAAGAATAAAAGAAGGAGAAAACATCACTCAGTACAATAGAAGAATCAAAGAAGTTGTCAATGCTATCCGAGGAGTAGGTGGTGTACTTGAAGAAGAAATAGTGGTAAGTAAAATTCTAAGAACCTTGTTGCATGTTTATGCTATTAGAGTATCTTCAATACAAGAAATGAGAGTAGTAGCAAATAACAATATTACTCTAGATAGTTTGATTGGTAGAATTATTTCATTTGAGATGAATAAATTTGACAACAGTGTCTTACCAACTATTGAGTCTACATTCAAATCTTCTTTGAAAATAAGTAAATCAATTCATAAACATACTATGAGAAATGATAGTGAAAGTGATAGTGATGAACAAGAACTTGATGAAATTGAAGCACTAATGGATAGAAGATTGCAAAGAGGCAAAGGTAAAATGACAAAGTCTAGTTTCAAGAGAAAAACCTACACATCTAATTCTATTCTAGAGCTAGTCCATACTGACTTATGTGGACCAATGAAAACAAAGAGCTTTTACGGTGATAGACACTTCATTCTATTTGTTGATGATTATTCTAGAATGATGATTGTTATGTTCTTAAAAGAGAAATCATAAGCATTTAATATGTTCAAATGGTATAAAGCTATAGCTGAAAAAAAAAGTGAAAAGGAACTAAAATGTGTAAGGTCAGATAGAGGAGGATAATGTATTTTTGATGAATTCACTAACTTTTGTAATGAGCATGGAATTACAAGACAAGTTTCTGCACCGAGAACACCACAAAAAAATGGAATTGTTGAAAGGAGAAATAGATCCATTGTTGATTGTGCCAGAACAATGATGATTGAGAAAGGCATCACACAAACATTCTGGAGAGAAGCTGTCAGTACTTCTGTCTATACACTAAACTGAGTTCAATTAAAGAAAGAAACCAATAAGACACCTTATGAGCTATGGTATGGCTACACACCTAATGTAAGTTACTTTAGAATTTTTGGAAGTCAATGTTATATTTTGAAATATGATAGAAATGGAAAGATTGACTCCAAAAGTGATGAAGGAATATTTCTAGGTTATTCTACCAAAATCAAGGCTTATAAATGTCTTAACAAAATCTCTAACAAAATCATTGAAAGTGAAAATGTCAAAGTGGATGAATTTGCTGAGAAAAATGATGAGGAAAGTAGAAAAAAACTGGAAGATTACAACAGATTTGTCTATAGTGAAGAACCTGACACTTTGCCTGAGCAACAGTGTACCACTACCGAGCGACAGGACAATGCAACCGAGCATCAGGCTGCACACACCAAAAATCAGGAAATTGCTCACAATGATGTACCTAGCGACGAAGATCAAAATGAAGGTCAAGATTATGATCAGAACGATGAACATAGATTTGAACTGATACTTGCCAAGTATGTCAGAAGACACCATCCACAAAACTAGATCATACGAGACAAAAAGGATAGAATGTGAACAAGAAGTAAGTCACTGAACACTAGATGTTTGATTTGTGATTTTGAGCCTAAATATGTCAATACTGCACTTGAGAATCAAGAATGGGTCAGTGCAATAAATGAAGAAACTGAGCAGATTGAAAAGAATAGAACATGGACATTAGCACCTAGATTGAATGACAAAAAATGTCATTGGTACCAAATGGATATTTAGAAACAAATTGAATGATGATGGATAAGTCGCAAGGAACAAAGCAATATTAGTATGCAAAGGGTATGCACAAGAAGAAGGTATTGACTATGGAGAAACCTTTGCACCCGTTGCTAGACTAGAAGGAGTAAGAATTCTACTTTCTTATGTTGCTTTCAAAATATTCAAAGTATACCAAATGGATGTCAAATATGCATTCCTAAATGGAATAATAGAAGAAGAAGTATACATTGAACAACCAGAAGGGTTTGTTGATCCTAACAAGAGGAACATGGTTTGTAGACTACACAAAGACTTACATATGGATTGAAACAAGCACCAAGAGCATGGTATGAAAGAATTCACTCTTATCTCATAAGTATTGGATTTATAAGAACAAGTGATCATAACAGTAATATGTATTTAAAAGAAGATACTGATGATAACATATGATTGCTGAGATATTTGTTGATGATATCATATTTGGAGGTAATGATATGTTATGCAAATAATTTGCTGATGAAATGAGCAAATAATTTGAGATGTTAATGTTTGGAGAGATCATATTATTTCTTGGTCTACAATTTCTACAACATGATAAAGGCATCTACATCACACAATCCAAATACATCAAAGAAGTTATGAAGATATTCAAAATGGAGGACTCCAAACCAGCTAGAACACCTATGGAAACTGGATGCAAACTGACAAAGGAAGACAAGTCAACCGAGGTAAATCAGACCCTATATAGATCTATGATGGGAAAACTCATGTATGTTGTGCACACTAGACTAGATATAGCACATGCAGTTGGTATAGTTGCAAGATTCTCTGCTAATCCCAAGGAATCACACATGACTGTTGTCAAAAGAATTATGAGATATCTAAAGAATACCAAAGACTATGGCTTGTGGTATAATAAAGAAGGCAAATTTGAGCTTCAAGTATATACAGATGATGATTGGGTTGGAAACATAGATAATAGAAAGAGAACAACATGAAGAACATTCTTTATGGGTGATAGACTTGTCACATGGATAAGTAAAAAGAAAGGATGCATTTCTCAATCCACTGCACAAGCAAAACATGTGGGTGCTGCTGCAAATTGCTATAACATTGCATGGATCAAGTAATTGCTGAAAGGTATGAATATGGAAATCCTTGATCCAGTAATTATCTATTGTGATAATACAAGTGCTTTCAACATTTCAAAGAACCCTATGATGCATGCTAAGACAAAGCACATTGCTATCAAGTATCATTACTTAAGGGAACAAGTGAAAGAGAAAGAAGTGATACTAGAATATGTACAATCCAAAGAAGAATTAGTAGATATATTCAAAAATCCACTGCGAAAAGATACATTTGAGTACCTGAGGAAGAGACTAGGGGTTCGACCCTTGTCTACTAGTCACTAAGCTAACTAGGAGGCTGCATCAACCTACATAGTATCAGAAGATCAATCATGTTGATGTAAGAAAGAGATGGACTGCAATGACATATCAGTACAAGAAGGTACTTATCTGAACCAAACACCAGAGATAATGTTGGCTACTACAGAGTTATATTGCTGATGGAAAAGAGATATGCAATGCTATATTTTTGTTTGACATTGCTATCAAAGGGAGAGATGTACTTAATGAATATGAAGAGATGTAATCAATGAATATATCCATATGAAATATCTATCATGATCATCCAAAGGGAGAGAAGAGAAATATCCATCAAGGAGAGGAATAGTCAAAGGGAGAGAAAGATTCAAAGAAACAACCATCCATCTAAGGGAGAAAATTGAACACTGCATATCTATCTAGGAAAGGGAGAAGAGATTCTACAACAAAGGGAGAGACATAATCATAAGTCTCTACATCTATCCAGTAAAGGGAATGAAGAATGAAGAAATCACTCTGCAAGAATCAAATCTAAGCTAGAAGAGCCTACCAAGAGTCAGATATTTGAATTGGTTATAGAACAATAATTTTGGTATGTTATGATATATTTCATATTATTTTGATAAGTATGTTTCCATAAATGCCAAAGGGAGAGATTGATGAGCTATAACTGATTGAATGTTTAAAGATGATAAGTTGATGATCACCAAGCTGCAGAAAGTAAATGCAAGACATTAAATCAATTAATGTATCATATTGTCATTGATGTCAACTTGATATAATATGATTGGTCATATAAATAATGTCATAGACTTAAATAAAACCAAAGAGATAAAGTTTATGTTATTGGTAAACATATAAAGCCAGTGTACACTGAGTGACAGTAAATATTGATAGACAGTGCACACCGATGAATAGAGAACCCTGAGATATTCACAGTGTATATCGAGCACCACAACACCAAGCATAACTAAAGTGAACCCTGAGAAGAACTGAAGGCAATGCCTGAGGACAATTGGAGTCAATGACCGAGAAAACTAAGAGTTGATCACCGATCAGAATTGAAGTTAGGAAATGACAAAACACTTAGCTAGCATGAGCTATAATTAGAGTTATCTGATTGATTACTTTATTTTCACCGATCAGATAAAATAAGGATAAGAAGGAGATTTAAAGCATAGAAAACAAGGAGAGATTTGTGGAATAAATCTAAAGCAAAGATTTAAACATTAAAGCAATGCATGGCGAGATTTTCAGATCAAGAAAGCTATCTCCGTCAAGAACAAGAAAGACAAGGACTGTAAATGGTGAAATCATGTCTATATAAAGAGACAATTAATCTATTATCAAATGAGGAATGCTAAATATAATTCTGGTGAAGATAGAAGTCTTCATGCAGATCATATCATACAGGCTGAAGAATAGAGCCAAGAATTCTGCAGACACCGAGCAACAAAGAAGCAACAACATTCACCGAGCAGAAAGAAAAAGGAGGTGATCAAAGGAACAAAATATCATATTGATCAGAAATGTATAATGGACTTACAATATATATGGAAATATGCAAGTTGAGTTGTATTCATGAACATATCATTTACTATTTTAGTTTAACCATTGATTCAAAAAATCTCTTAACCGAGTGGGATTTAACAGTCCTTAATGTATTGAGATACTAAAGAGTATAAAAAGGTTTTTCTTGTTTACAACATAGTGAATTACCAAGGCCAAAAGACTACCCAATAGTTTTAAATCCTCTAACAAGGTCGCACTTAACAGTGTGTCTGTAACCTTTAACAGGTTGGCTCTTCACCGAGCTCACTTAAGAAGAGTGAAAATTTTGGGTTACCGATCCCAAGTGGTTTTTCCGTTAACAGGGTTTCCACGTTAAAAATCCATGTGTCAAATGTATATATGGTTCATTTCTTTGATGTTTTTCTTTACACGTTACTAAAACATGATTGGTTGGTAAACACTAAGTTTATTTATTGATATTCTGTAAAGGCTAGGAAAAGATAACTGCTATTTGGTAAAGCTTAAGAAAAGGATAAATAGTATATTCACTGAGCATTATATATTTGATAAGATTACTTAAAGGCATACATCTTATAGGACTGAAGATAACTAGAGGTTTTATATTTGTGGTATAAAGTTTTGGTTGGATTATTGGATTAAATTTTTGAGGCCACTAATTCACCCCCCCTCTCAGTTATTCTAACAATGTGAGATAGTATAGATATTTCTTCAATAAATTTGGACTTTCAGACACAGAGATTCCTTGAAAGGTTTAGCAAGATTTTTACTTCTTTGTCCCCAGCTAAGTCGCCAATTTGTTGGAGCTTTTTCTTGCAGAATCTCAATATAGAAATAATGCTTGAATCTTAGATTTCCAACTTATGATTATTTCAATAAAACAATCCAATTGATGAGGATTAATCTTCCTTCTTCTTTGAGCTCCATAGACTCGGGTGGGTGTACCTTTTATAGATTATTTCTTCTCAGTAAACTTAACAGTGGATTAAGGGTTACACTAATTTGCCTCTCGCCTTTTACTGCAATAATTGATAGCACACCTTGCAAATAAACAAGACCAATCTTATGTAGATCTTAACAAGCCAGACCATGAACTCAACAAGGGAAAATAACAGTGAAACAAGGATTCTCATCCTTCTTTTTAGAGTTCTTGACTCAGGAAGGCTAACCTAATGATTCTCTCTCCAAGGAATCAACAAAGTGAATTGTATTCTTCAATACAATTGATTAAACACATATGTTCTTAATAATAGAAATGAAAATGATTGTTTAATTTTATGGATTGATGGTGATAACTACCTATCAAGTTCAGACCAGTGCCAAATCTAGGGCCAAGAGTCAACTGAACATACATTCACAGAAATGGTTTAAACAACAATACACCTAGCACCCAAATAAAATGCCTTACAAATTATTCGCTCATTCCACATTTAGACATAAATTCTTATGTAAAATAGGAATCCCCTGAGAATAATCTCAAGAATTTAATTCTCTCCTTGAAAGAAACTCAAAAATAATTTTACCAATACCTTGTAAATAGTGTATTAAACTTGCCTTACAAATTTCATACACAAGGACTTAAAGATCAAAACACAGGAATACATCAATAAAAATGGAAGGGAATTCCACTATATTCTTATTAAAACACTATATGCTTCAATACATTCAAGAATGACTAAAGACACTAAAACAAGACAAAAATCAAGAAACAAAATTACAGTTGTGAATTCACCATCCCTACAAAATGATCCTGGAAGTCCTTTTATAGAAACAAGGACTGCAAAAAGCTTCGGATCCAATTTGGGTTAGGGTTACAACTATTAAAATACTACATGACAGAGAACATTAATTAATTTCAACCATCAAGAAGTTCTGTCATCCATTTTGGTAAAACATTCCATGCTTCTAGTCTGTAAAAATCTGATCTAGCTGCCAACTTATTGGGAAACTAAAGAACCATACACTGCAAAAGGAATAACAGATGGAATGTCTTATCTGTATTAATTACTCCAGGAGAATTAACCCTCAAGAAATGCAGAAACTCAACTTTCCCTCTTTGAAAGGCTCAAAATCCTGGGAATTTGATCAAAACAACAATATAAAACTCTAAAACAGGTCCTCATTTATGGTGAAGAACAGAACAGGATAAGCCAAGGGTTTAAATATTATTTTACAGGCTATCAGAAACCCTAAGAAGACAATTTCTTCTTAAATGCTTTTAGACACACCAATCTCTCCTCCATACGGTATCTAACAGGTGTAAAAATATAGCCTAGAAGATTAGATCGACTAATTTACTTCTCTGCAACAAAACAACACAGATTGCCACTTGAAAACCCTAAGGAAAGTATTTAAATATTTGAAAAGAGGTTAAAATGGCTACATCCTTGGCACAAAATCCTTATCAACAACTGGGATTAGTTCTTTTTCCATCTTTAAAACACAGTCGTGGATCTTCCTTTAAGTTACCCGGGCAAAACATCCATCATCGAACACATGTCGATCAGTCGCTCACTCAAAGCCCTTGGCCAAATATTCTTTTCTTCCTTGTGAGTACGCAACTACTATCGATCCTCCTCCCTAGCTTCTCCATGTGGCACAATCTCACACACTCACAACCCATACTCTTAACCACTACTAACCTACATGAGTGTGCGACGCTGACCGCTAACCTTTAGTCGCTCACTCGTAACCGCTATCCATCATTGGGCGAAACTACGTTGACTGTGCAACAACCGCCCATTACACACTTGCACACACTTTATGTTAACTCTTTTGATCACATCAAGCCCATGAGAGCCCGCCACCTGGCACTTCTAACCATGTCATTGCTGCTTGGGCCCACAAAATTTATCCACCGTCTGCTTAGCTGACCGCCACATCACCATCCGATCACCATATTTCCTTCCAAAAGACGTGTGTCTTTTAGGCTCTTTATTATTGTATGTTGGGATATAATAATATATGATTTTTGCACAACATAGTGAATGTGGGATATATGCCTTAAGCCATTTCTGAACCAATGAAACCAATGAATGCACCATGAATACTCTGACCCATTTCTGAACTTTTCAACTGATTCTGACCATAAAAAAGAAGCAAAACACAATGCCCTCATTCCTCATGCATCTTTCTGGTGCAAAAAAAAGAAGTAACCCTCTATACTGAGATATTTCTGCCATTAAAGCTCTGATTTATTAAAAACATACCATCACTATGGACACATGGCCACATGGCTTAATGGCTTGAACACTAAATCATCTGTATCTTTGCTTCAAGTCATTAAGCCGACCGTCAGATCTTCTTGAGCTCAATCGATCTTTACTTGTTTCATTAGAATTGAAAAGGATGCACCTTAGACATGTGGTGCAAGGATGTAATGCCTTAATGAGTAGATGTCGATCACCTTCTCTTTAAGTCTTTAAGCCGACTGTCCGATCTTCTCAGACTTGATCGATCTTTACTTCTTTACCTTGGCACTAATCAGACCCACCTGGGACATGTGTTGCAAGGGCGTAATGTCTTCAACATTAGATCAACTGCATCTTTTCTTTAAGGCTTTATGCCTACCATTGATTCTCTTTAAAGTTGACCTGTCTTTAACCCTTCACCTTTACACAAGCCCGATCCCACATTAGACATGTGGCCACATAGCTTAATGACTTAAACATTAGATCAACTGCATCTTTTCTTTAAGTCATTAAGTTGACCATTAGATTAAAAAAGACATGCATGGGAGATAAGACATAAATTTTAACGGGGCTTAGGACTTAGGAAAATATATTAAAAGATCACCCTGCTAAGACTTTGGAAAAGATAAAAGGGATAGCCCCACTCAGACATAACAAATAAACACATGGGTAAATGAGTTTTAAGTGACCAAAAAAGGTAACTCAGTTTTATAACAAATCATTTATTACCAATGGCTAGAAATTTTGAATTTAAGGCTTAAGACTTTGCAAGACATAGCAGGATTTTCACCATTTAAACCAATTTTTTTCACAGAGAATTAGGGTTTTTAAATCAGAGACCATTGGAGCTGGGAACTAGGCATAAAAACTGAGAAATTATCAGGGGCTAAAATATTTTTTGCAACCCTACATAGGTCCAATCCAATATACATTCTCATAGACAAAATATGACCAAAAATTTCTTCAAGTCCTCCGTACAACCCCTGAAACCCTTAAGGGACATTGTCCTTAAAAATAGGGATAATAGGCCCATCCTTTGCATTTTCCTTCATAACTCATTGAAATCAACTCCCCCATTGCTACAATTTCATAGAGGGTCGTATCACCTCTCCCTTAGAACTCTCCAACCACTAGATTTCTTCTACCAATCCAACTCTAAAATATTTTTCTTGTTGTTCCTCTTTTTCCCTAGCTGGGCTATAGCCAAGCTCACCTAGGAAAAGAGCTCATAATTCAATGATAAAACCTCTACTAACAAAACCGAAAAGAAAAATATTTAGAGTGGATCCTCTGTCATTCCATCCAGGCCCATTTTGATTGCCATGGATCTAATGACCTCGAGGAGCCATTTTCTATATACAGTCCAGAATTGGACCAGTAAACTACAACTTTAAAGAAAATTTACAAGAACCCACAAAATGAAAAAAATTAACCAAAATCTTTCCACACAGAGTTAATAGACACTCATAAGGATCTAATTACAATAGAAAATCCAATAATCTAATCCATTAACAATTTTTTCTAATTCAAGATGCTAAAAAATAGTTACAGTCTCAGTCTGCAACTTTACATTTAATGGAAATGCAATTAAAATGTCATTCAACCTCGAAATTTTTCCATGGGAATTATTAAATAGTCTTCCCCCATCCAAAAAAACTTCTGGAATTGATCAATAACTGCTTTTAGGACAAAATCAACTTTTGTGCAAAGTTGTCGAGCAACTTTTAAAGTTGCAAAGTTGCAAAAATGTTGCTCTTGGCAACTTTTCATCTTTTCTTGCAACTTGACATTTTTATACTTTCAATCCCTTGGTTGGATTGATAAAAGATTAAAAAAAACATCTAAGACACAAAACAACTCTTAAAAAACCCTCCTAGGCAAATATGATGTCCGTTCAACATTTTGACCCATTTTGGCCTTTAGGTCTTTACAAAGAGTGAATGAACAAAAAAACTACAAAAGCAAACACAACGAACCCTACATCAATCCAAAATCTTCCTAAACATTCCTAATTTTCCTAAGAGACTAGGAGAGGACACAATCCACAAAAAATAAGGGCTTTGAAACCCAAGGTTCTCATGCACCACAAGTGAACACCAATAAAACCAAAGTGATGATCTTCTCCTTGAAAAGAAATAGGAAGACTTCAAGCACATTCCTTTTTGAAAGGAAACCCTCTAGAGATAGTAAATGAGTACACATATCTGCGGATCAATTTTAAAACCAAACTTAGTTTGGAAACATGCAAAGCAAAAATAATTCAAGGGGGCTAGAAAGCATTGTACTCTTTACAGAGTAAGTGTAGGAATGCTGAGCTATGGGATTAGAAGACCAAGAAAATGTTGTTTGGTTTTTTAGTTACCCCGATGATCCTTGATGGGTGTGAAATTTGGGGCAGAAACATGTCAGATCAGAAGTGGAGACAAGTTGAAAGAATTCAAAAACATATCATCATTAGCAGCCTCAAAATTAAAACAATAGTTCCTTATGAGATCTTATTGGCAGAAACTAGTACCTTTCCCTTTGAAGCTTCAACGATGATCTGACTGTTGAGTTACTTAAAGAAAACTCAAAGTATGGAAAGTCACCGCTAGCCTAAGTTAGTCACAGAGGAAAGACCGGATAGGAGAAAGAATACGTGGATGAAGCAAAATGACAAATGGATGAAAAAATGGGATGTTAACATTTAAGAGTGTCTGGTTAGCAATGAAGAAATAAAGAAGTTTGTTCAGGAAAAAAATTAAAGTATCATATGGTCAAACCACAATGGGGAAAAAAATATATTATATTAAAGAATTTAACCCCACGATAGGTCATTGTGGAAAAATATTATGTAGTAGAAAATATTAAATAGAGATAAAAAAATGCTTATAGCCCAACTTAGAACTAGCTCTCACCATTTGAGGTGAGAAACAGGTAGATGGCTAGTGCTAAAAGAAGAGTGAGAAAACAAGACATGCCTATTCTGCGACATGGAAGTGATTGAGATGGAGCATCATTTTATCATGGAGTGCCTGGCATACAATGACATTAGATCTGGTTATGTGGATATTTTAGAGGCAGACAACTAAATTTAGCTATTTGAAGAAAAACAGTTAGGCAGAACTGCAAACCTAATTATCAAAATTCATCGTGGGAGAGGAGATTCAATCAAGAGGCTACAACTTATTTAGGTTCTTAGCTCCTTTCCAAGGATGTTTTCTAGCTTGCGAGTCCCATAGGCTTCTTTGGCCTCATGGACGTTATTAAAATCTTTCATTTCATTTTATTTCAATCTATAATTAGCCCCTCCATTTATAGGAGGAACCAATATTTTTGGTTGAGAAAGGGTGTATTAAATTTTTAAGGATGGAGATAAATTTTTGGTCAAAGGTATAGTTTTTATATAGTATGGGACATGCATAATTCAAAAATACTTTTTCTTATGATTTCATAAAATTAGGTGATTGATTTGTCATAATTTTTCTTGTAATTTTTATATTTTTAATGTGCAAAATTGGGAGAAAAATTGACTTCATGTATATTGATTCCATAATATGTTTAGTGGGCAGTGCATTTAATAGGTGGAAAAATATTGTTGGCAGACTAAAACTTGATGGGGTTTGTTTCAGTATTCATTATTTGCATTTTTATGTGAAGAAGGGCTTGAGATGGAATGGAGTGACAACCAAGCTAGAGGCAAGGGAGGGTTTTTTGGTATGACGATTGTTATTTTTGCCTTTGTTGCTTGGTTTATCTATGGCATAGCTTGTTGTTCAACATGTTTATTGGTATTGCCTAAACCAATTATATTTAAGTGGTTATAAATTAGTTTGTGACTTTTATAGGTTTTTTCTTTTAAGAAACTCTGCAATAGATATTTCTTGAACATAATGGAAAGGTCGTATTCAGTAAAACATTTTTTTTCAAATCTACCAAAAGTATTTATTTTTTATTTGATGGCGGAGAATTTTTTTTGGTCAATGGGTATAATTTTTATATAGTTTGAGAGATGTACATTTCAAAAATAGTTTTTCTTGCAAATTTGTAAAATTAGTTAATTGGGTGGCTATATTTTCCCTATGAGTATGTTGAGTTTGTAGTGCATTGTTTTGGTTGTGGCATTTAATACCTAAGGAAATATAGTTGGTAGAGATAAATTTAATGCACTTTTGTTTCAACATTCATTATTTGTATTTTCGTGTGAAGAAGGGCCTAAAAAGGAATGAAACAACAATTGACCAAGAGGAGAGGGATGGTTTTGAGGTATGATGATTTTTTTTTTGTCTTCGTTGCTTGGTTTATCTATGGACAAATGCTACATCTAAAAGAAGACAATGCCCAGTAAATGGATTATGAACATAAAAAAGCTGAGGGTTTTTCTCTTCACCAATTTCGCATGATAAAAATTTAAAAATTGTTAGGAAATCATAGCCAACTAGGTAGCAAATATTATATCGATTGACCAAAAAATTATCTATGCCTTTGAAACATTAATAGGTTGTTTCTTAACCAAAAATATTAGTTATTTTTGTGGCATCCTCATTTGAACAAAGTCTTGGTAAAAGTAGAGCAAGGGCAAGAAAAGGGTGAGTGAGAGTTTAAAGATGGAAGGAAATAATGAGCTAGACTTGCAGAGATTGCGGAGATTAGGGTTTTTTTTTATAGGTTTCCTGCATTTTTTTTTCTATGTGTTTCTTTCAACCCGTACTAGTGATTTCTTCTCTTATGACGAGCTAAGTATAGTCGACTATGGCTAGGCACCGAGTTTTGTGCAGTTGCATGTCTCTATCAAAATTTGGTTTTGGTTTGGAATTTTTTTTGTAGCCATTCTTGCTAGAATTTTAAAAGAAAAAATATGCTTAAATTCATAGTTGCGGTGTCAAGTGTTTATTAACTGTAAGCTTTGTGTATTGATATTGATAATTATCTTCTCATTTCATGGATTGACAACTTTGAAAAGGTTATTGTTGTTCTTAACAAGGCTCATGTTGGTATTTTTAACAACACAAAAGTCTCAATTTATTATTTATGAACGAACTTCTCTTTGAGTACCATGCAAAAGGGTAATCTTATATTTGTTAAGAAATATATAAATTAACAAACTCAAATAATTTGTAACGTGTTTTTTCACAAATTGTATTTTCTTTCAGATTTTGTATTCTTTATTTTGTGATTAGTTATGCTAGAAATATAACCATTTGAATTGTTATAAGCATAATTATTATTTCCTAGTAAGTATTTGACAATTTTATGGGTTAAAGATAGCTCACTCAAATCTATTAACAAATTAACATTTGTACAAGTTTGTGATGTGTGACCTTGTCTCTAGGTTTGGACTACTACTAGCACTAGCAGTTGTAATCCAAGAACAAATTTTTAGAATGAATAATTTAAAAAAAGTTTAAGATAAAATACATATTCAATATTTCTCTTAATCTATATGAGGTCCATATAATAATGGCTAGGCTAAGTATATAAATAAAACTATTGGGAAATCATCACAATTTGAGTTGAGATATAAGTTACACATTAGCAAACATAATGTTTTTTAATATTTTGAGCTTACATTTGTAGTGCATTTACTCTACATATTATGCACCATATCTAATAATTTTATGGTGCTAAGTTCATTATTTGTTTTGATTGCTATGCCTTCTTTGACAATTCTCCCTACAAGGTATACTTAGTGAAAATTACTATAGCTTGAGCAACCATTTGAAGAGAAGATGAAATAAAATTCAATTCCTTGGATAGCCTTCAATTATATATCAACTCTGACCAATGAAAACTTTTTAAGAATATGTTACTTATGCTAATTTAATTTCGGTGATTTGATTATTTGTTCAAATTTGAAGAATCATGGTAATAAAAATGCTTGAGAGGTAACTATCATCCAAATTGGCTTGGAAACTTTGATATTAATTTAGGTTTGGTATTACTACATCTGGTTTATATACCATGTCTAATAAGTGAAGCATACATCTAATTATTATCATCAATCCAAATATATATTCCTATCAACATGTTCACTTATTCATTGTATCACATGGCACATTTTTTTTCCTAACCCACTTACACCTTTATCTAATTTTGTTATTCATACCATTATTATATAAGTTGCTATATTTTTTTATTCATTACTCTTGTATTATCTTTTAAAACCACATACTTCTTAATGTTGTCTTTACACATTTATTATCAACGACATGTTTATCCTATATAACATATACAATTTTGTATTGACATAATTTTTTACAAGACATTATTGTTGGCTTATTGTTTGAGGCAATAATGGAGGTATCTTTTGAGCACTAGTTCAAAATGCATTTCTAGTTACATTAAATGTAATCATCATGGTTATTATATAATTAGTATATATTCTAGATATACATTCATTTTATACTGGTATTGTTTTTATCTATCTTATAATTCTTCAAAATTAATATAAAATTATAACAAAATATAATTAATAGTGGAAATAAATAAAGTTTTTTTTTGTTTTGTTTACTCTCACTTAAAAATTCACAATGTCGCAAAAATTAAATACTTTTTCTAAGGCTTCTTTTCCCCTTCACCATGAGTTTTCTTAATGAGTAATGCACACCTGCCACTTGTCAACGCGACATTTATTTTGAAGCGTTTAAATCTTTTCTCACCAAAAGCTTTGCGGTTTCTTGTGCTTTCCACTTGGCGACATGACATGTTTTTTTAGGAAATCTCATTCTTATTTTTTATGGGAGCCTCCATTCGAACAACACACATTTTTTCAAAAGTGCTGAGCTCCTTTTCCTTTTGTTCGTCAACCTAGATTTTGCTTAAAGTTATATCTTCACTGTGCAATAAGCCACGTGGCTGTCTCGCGGGTTTTTAAAGGGTTTCAACCTTCGTTTTAAAGGGGAGTTTGCACCTATCTTCCATGTGTAATTTCCCATCTAGAGAAAGGATTTCCACACATTCAATGTCTATCAGCTCATTTATTTCTTCCTGTTGGAAATTTTCTCAGGTAGTGCATGGGCCAATTAATGGTAGATCCGATCTCAGGTGGTAGATGTAATCACATAAAAATGGTCATCTAAACCCTAGACCCCCAATATCAACTATTAATTAAGAAACCCTAATCTTGATAAACTCTAAGTCCTAAATCAAATAGGAAATTCTTCATGTCTATGTTGGAAACCTACCTGTTGGGAGCACGCTCAGATATGCAAACATTAGAGGATATAAATTATTTAATCTACATTAACATGTCTAAAAACATACTCTAAAAACAACAATAGCCTCCACCATGACCTCCGATGAGCTGAACAAGGGCACCAAAAGCCTTGTTGATTTGCTCTTAGAGAGGTTTGTGAGTGTGCTCTCCCAACACAATAACTTAAATCTCACTATTTGATTGATTGGTGGATGAAACTAGAATGCAAACTAATGGATGGATGAAGAACTCAAGAACAGGTATAGAGAACTTGTCTCAAGCTATTCATCATATGTATGAAAATGATGCAAACTATGCTAAGAAATGATATGATAGATTTAATGAAAACAAACTAAGTTCATTCCATTAATCCTAACATGTAATATC
>MU226328.1:391072-407756 GCA_018584345.1 Thuja plicata
CACAAAACTTCACTATCTGCAGAATGGAAGGGGCCGGTTAAGGCTTACAATTTTGATCACTTCTGATGATCTACCCTGTTAGGAGTATCGGTGGAGACCTGTTAAAGTCTACTCTGTTAAGAGCTTTCAGCAACACTGTTAAGTGTGCACTCGGTTTAAGAGATTTGATATAGGATTGTTAAATCCACCTTACAAGAAGGATTTCTTATACTTTGCTTCACTTGTTAGAATGACAACAAATTACAAATTGACCTAGTAAGTGAAATCTCCTATTGTTGATATAGATCCTATGTAGTTCACATACAAAATATTATCACCTTAACTGTGATTGAATATTACCTCTGATTATCGGTTTCCTCTGTTCTTGATTCTGCTAATCAAATTTTTCTTTCTTTGCTCTGGTTCTTGAAACTCTTAATTCAATCCATAGATGAGCTCATTCTATTCTCATCTCTCTTTCACACACATTCTAATGAATGATTACATCATATATTTATAGATGGATTGATTTCATCAAGTTGATGACAAAAACAATGTTAACTCTAAGATCGGGTTTACAACTTGCACCTAGATCTCCTAGTCTATGTGCTTTAAATCAGTTAGACTGATTAAAAACCTTACATTAATGTTTCTTATCCCTAAAGAAATGGATTTAAAAACAATTATATATCCTATAAATAGAATACCCTTGCTTTATCTGACGTGTAAGTCAAATCCACTTTTTGTAGGCTGCAACTGACTTTCGGTTCTATCTTTTGGTCATGCTTGACTGTCCTTCAGTTTTTTACTGTCGGTAGCATTGAATTTGTTTCATCGGTTTGCACTATAACTCTCATTTCAGGTTCCTCTGTCAGGTTCCACTTTAACTCTTTGCATTGTGGTTTTCAGTTTATACACTACCTTGTGTCATCGGTTCATTCTGTACTTATTCATTTTTGGTGATCTGCCAATCTGATCTTCAGTTTTCCCTTTACTGTCATTCAGTGTAAGCATACCGAAAGTGTTGTTTGAATACTAATGACAAATTAATGTCATCACTGATTCTCCAATATTTATCATTTTGGAAATATTTTAGTTAACTGAGAATTGATTTTGGAAGTTTCCAAAAAGACTGATCAGTCAGTTTTGTCAACTGACTCTTTCGACCAATCATCATCTTTGCACATGGACTGTGCTTCTTCAATCGAATCTAAGACACTCTTTTATTTCAATCTTGACCATCAATTCAAGAGAGATTTATATAAAAGAGAAGCTCATTTCCTTCACAAAGGATCCTAACTTTTGCATTATTGTTATTATACTTCATTTTACATTCAAGCATTTATCATTTTAGCTTTCATTATCTTAGCTTTGTTTAGTTTGTTTAATCATGCAAATCTAATCTTAGAGAATATTTTGAATTTGGTGCTTTAAAATGAATCTTTCACATTTCAATTTGGTGCTCTAAAAATCATCTAAATAGCTTTGGAAAACTGCATTTTGCATATCATTTTAGATCAATCATCTAGATTAAAAATCCTTCATTTAGAACAGGTGTAGTCACTGAGTTTGAGATGACCTAAGAGAAAACTCATACTCTTGCCTATTGGAAGGCAATAGATCGATTTAGGTTAGTGTAGTTTAGTACATTTTTATTTCATGTTTTCTAACCCGCTAACCATGCAATGATCTATTGAAGTGTGTGTGTTTGTGTGCAGCTTACAGGTACCCATTTTCACACATACATTTCTGGCACCCACAGTGGGGCTCAAATTTCCCTTTGATCCAAAAACCCTCCCCACATTCACTTTAAGATGAATCTGGCTCCACCATCATGTCTGAGTCATCATTTCGGTTCAAACCGACTATAAATATGCCCATACTCGCCTAAAGTTGAATCTGTGGCAAAAAAAATTGCACACAAAGTTCGTACGACCTTCTGCATGCAAATCGAGGTGGACTACTTCTACATGCAAACTGAGGCCGAGGCCTGCACGCATACAAGTGTAATAATATTTTTAAAAAATTATTGGTCTGCGTTCAACCCGATTAGCCTCTGTGTTTAATTTGATCTGCCCGTGCATTGGTTGTGCATTTTAATCCAACCATCAAACCCAACAACGAGCCACTACAGTCATATTTTTGATTTTCTAGTGTCAGCGCTTTGTATTAAAACTAGATTTTCTATCGACCCCCCATGCATGTGGGATTAAGTCTTAAACCATGCACCTCCCTCCTCGAGTTGTGCTTGAGCTCCTCCGCTCACCCCATATCCCCTACCCCGTGCAGCTATCCTAAATCCACTTCTCCCTGCACTGCTAATCTCATCCTCCCTACCTTTACTCTTAACCTCCACTAAACCCTCCTCCCTCACCACTGCACTTCTCCCTTGTGCAACCCATAACCGCTCCCTCCTTCTCACCTCCCACGCGCAGCTTCCATGCTTCTTTACCTCCTACCCCTCTTTCCCTCACCTCTCATCTCCCCATCCTCCACTGCGCCAACCTCCAAAGCCCACAACAACACCTCCCCACCTACCCACCCTCTGCGCTACAACCTGAACTCATCTTCCCACACAACCAAGATCACTACGGTGGGGTTATTTTATGGTTTTGGTTGCTTGGTTTATCAGAAATTGCACTTTTTGATGACTATACCTGATTAGTCCCTTATTTTGTAGCTTTCGGAGCCTTGTACGGGCTCATATGGTAACCTTTTTGGATGCATTTTTTTTGAAAGTGCGTGATTTTTCATCTAGTTTCTTAATATGCAATCAGTTTTCTGAATTTTTTTGATTTTCTAATGCTGACGAGTTTTGGGCTTTGTTGTTCTTTGGATTATCTTGTTGATTACAACCTAATAGTGGTTTGCAGGATGTTGAAAAAGAAGACTAAAACACAGACTACTAATGAATCATCTTGCAGGTTTCCTTGATCGATAGAATGCTAAACATTGTGCTTGCATATTGTTTTTGTTTTATTAAAATAAGAATGCACATGCAATACTTTTTAAAATGAACTTCTATCTGGAGTTTTAGGGATGGCAATAATGTCAGAAAACTATACTCTCACCCTTTTGGGATGATCAGAAAACTAGAAACATTATTTTCATTCGCCGTTTGAGATCTGCAAATTTAGAGGGCATGTCCAAGTGGGAAAAAGTACTCACCCTTGGAGAATGACCCAAGTGAGAACAAGCTAACGCCAAGCTTCTTCGACTCACTATAATAAAAATGCTTCCTCAAGACCAAAGCCTCAGAAGATAAGTGACATTTGAGCTTATACTCAGCTCTCACCTAACACAAAGTAGGGCCTCCGGGTCTCAATTAAATATCGTGAACTGCTTGTGCTAAGGTTCTCTATGGGGTTAGCAGCCCGAATCGCGCTTGCACGGATATAGAGAATACACTTAAACGAAGACCCTTACTAAAACCCTTTTCAGATAGTGGCCAAAATCCTTTTCTACTTGTTGATATGGGCATTGTGAGATGCACATGCCTAAGAAACCTCTCATGTACCCCTCTTGTTGAGATAGTAAATTTATCAAGGTCTTCAGACCTTGAGAAATTCTAAACTTGGTAGGCTCGAGAAGTGTGTGTCGTGGAGGGGAGCTAGTGCAGCCAAGCTTATAACTATCCAACTTGAATGGGTATTTTATTGTAAGAGGATTCAAACAAGTATTGTCCATTTCTTGCCACCTAAGAATAGGGTTTGCTTGATGTTCTTGAATAGTTAAGGGCTTCTTGATGTGTTTGGTGTGAGTGTTCACTTAAAAAACAATAACAATCAATCAAACAATCTGGAAAACTATACACTTTAGGTAATTGTCTGTCATATCTCATATGAAACATCAACAGTCTGTCAAAAAATTGTCAAAACTTTGTCTTTTCATCAGTCTATCCTACTACGTTCATTTTTTTTTGAGGTCTACGCTGTCATAACACTTCTTCTAGTTTGTATTTGACTATGATCTTTTGTCAGTCCAACCTATCACTGTCTTGAAATCAGATGTTGTTACGCTTGTCTAATTGACTAGTACTTTGTTCAAATCTTATCAGTCTTTGTCTACACTATCCTTATTTTGGGTTGTGAGAGAAGGTTAGTTAACTTTGACTCAAGATCAGAGTCTTTTCTATCTCCTTCTCAGTTGGATGTTTATCACTTGGTCTCTTTGGTCTTGGACTTAGACAACACTTTAGATATCACCATAGTGTCGGTTAGGCGAATCAACTTATTTATACATGTGCGAACTAGAAGTCATTTTAAGGAACTTCATGAGGGAGACAAACATGGATTCCCATTTGAAGACAACTCCTTGTTTGGAGAGAATCCTCTTTTTGGGAGAGATCCTCAAACTCCTCCTAGATCACTATCCCCACAGAACAAGTTACCTAGTCCTAAGATGTCGGTAGAAAGATAAAGCTGAGGTAGGTCTCGATAGAGAGACCTCTATAATAGTACCAAAATTCACAATAGTCACCACTCCTTGAGTGCATCAGAACTTGATGAGGAAGAGATTGATGAATGTCTCCAGGATAAGAGGTTTGTAAAACTCATGAAAATAATCATAAATCGGGATAAGGAACAATATTTCCTCGACCTAGCAGAGCAAGGCGCTCAACTTCCACCTCACTTCAAAGCTGAGGATATCATTTCTAGAGAAGAAGAGACTCCCATGACACTCATGGATAAACAAATAAAAACTTTGCATATGGAATTAAAAGAACTCAAAAAGGAAAAACCCAACACAAAGTTTTCCTTAAACACAATCTGTCTTTTTCCTTTTGATAAAGATTTGTACTTACCTCCATTCTCGCGTGGAGTTGAAATCCCACAATTTGATAAGTACAATGGTCACTCTGATCCACAAGATCACATCCGAGAATTCTATGCTCTTTGTACAAAATTTATGCTTGATGAGACATATCTTATGCGTCTCTTTCCTCAGAGTTTGAGTGGCCAGGCTATGGAGTGGTTCTCAAAGCTACCCACTGGTATAAAAAAATTTGATGAGCTGATGAATCTATTCCTGCAATAGTAATCTTACAATATCCAACATCCTGTGACGATGATTGATTTATGCAACATGAAGAAAAACATAGGAGAACCCTTTATGACCTTTCTTCAGTGATGTAGAAAGATGTTTTCTAGATATCCACGAATCATGCCTGAATCTGAAAAGATGGATATTTTTGCTAGTGTTCTGATTCAAAAACTAAACTATCCCCTTCAGATGCAATGTCCACCCTCTTTCAAGAAAATGGTGGAAAACATGATAAAATAGAAGATGTGCTTGTTAAAAAGGGTGACATTATCCTCTATAAGAAAAACAAGTTTGGTTCCAACTCCAAAGCCAAGACTAAATATTGGAACAAAAACAAGCATGTGGTAAATGACAGAGTAGTCAATCACTCTTCTCCCCAGTCAACACCAATAGTCTTCAATCTGACTAGTGGCTCAAAGGCCCTAAAAGCTGTTGAAAGTACCACTAAATCTTATTCTTCTAAAGGAGTCAACAATTTGTTGAAATAAAAACCATGGATTAAATGCAAATGAGACTTTGACTCTTTAGGAGAGTCCTATGAATCTGCACTTAAGACTCTACTAGCAAACAAGCTGATCACATTTCCAGATAACTCCAAACCATATGTGATTAGGATGGAAATGGGAAATACTGAAATCTAAAAATGATTTCTGCAAAAGAGGTTGCCAAGTTATTTTTTGACCATGTTTGGGTTCATTTTGGTTTGTTAAAAAACATTATTTCTAGTAGGGATAGCAGGTTCATCAACAAATTTTGGTATGCTCTATGGGCTAAAATAGACACAAAGTTGATAAAGTCCACAAGATTCCATCTCCAAACAGATGGGCAGACAGAAGTGGTAAATCAAATGATAATTCATATCTTACAGATGTATCATTCAAAACATCCTCACACATGGGATTCAAAAAAATTAATTGATAACAGTAGACACATAGTTCATGAGATTTTGGAGCAGAGTAATTAGAAGTATAAGGAAAGGCATGACAAACATAGAATTCCTCATCACTTTCACATTGGTGATAAGGTATGGTTACATCTTCTGAAAAAGCACCTTCACATACCAAACATGAAGCTTTGTCCTCCTCGTTATGACCCATATACTATTGTGAAGTAGGTGGTTCGAGCTGGTCAGCAGCCTCATCAAGGAAATTGGTTAACTAAGGAAAAATTGAAGAACAATTTCCCCATCTGTTGCAGAAGATTAGTGCAATGGGGCCCATTTCCTCTCAAGGGCAAAGGAATGATCTGGATGGAATTGGGAAATACTGAAATCTAATTTTTTAGTATTTTCTATGTCTCAGTAAACTGCATTTTTGAAGGTCTTCAGGGCATTTATGGGCCTATCCCTTCTAACCTTGGTTTTACCTTCCATTTTTGGGTCTACAATTTTTGAATATCTTTCCAACGAAGTAAACGGTTCGCAAATCAGACCTAGGACTATAAATTTATGCCTTCTCCAAGTAGGCCTAAATTTTAATATAGTTTTTTTGAAATTTTTGGTAGTTTTAATAAGTTTATTTATAATAAACATTATGAGTACTCTTCATTTTGTTTCTAAGAGATTCTAGTGACTCTTGGGATCCTTCATGTTTGTATAAACTCCAATTTTGAATAGAGTGGATCAGTTTTTGGCTTGCAATTTTGTTGTTCATCTTTATTGTTTTTATTGAATTCAACAATACCGCAGGTTTCACACCAGGTATTGTAATCTGATTTTTTAATTCAGATCAGTGGGATCAGAGAGAGAAGGCTTGTTTATGCCAATTTACACAAGGTCCTCCTACCAAATATTAGGATTGGATACACAAGATTTGTCAGAATATCCACCTTTGAGGCGCACACGATCGAAGATGTTAGACGATGTTATTAAGTAGTTGGTGGAAGAGACGTTAAATAAGCAATGACAAGAGATGATGAACCAATTTTCACACCTTCTACAGAATCAACTACCCTCTGGATTAGGAACATCATTTCATGGAAATACCCCTTTCAAAGTCCAGATAAATTTTGACATCCCAAATTTTGAAGGAAAAATCGATGCTGAAGCTGTTGATAATTGGTTATCAAAATTGGATAGATACTTCTCTGTAAATAATTTCTCAGATGCAGAAAAAATAACATTTGCTCTTCTCAAAGTTGAAACCCATGTGAAATTAGGTTGGGAAAACAAATTAGCAAATAAAGAATGAGAATTATCTGATGGAAACAACTTGGAAATATCTCTTGATACGAAGCCCACATGGGGAGAATTTGTGAAATACATAAAAGAAGCATACTTTCCAGAGGATGTATATGAACATAAATATATAGAATGGCAGATGATTCGACAGAAGATGGATCAATCTATGTAAGATTACACCAATACATTCCATTCACTTTCAACAAAACTTGGTATTGAGGATTCAGAGAAGCATCAAATTCTGAAATATCGTAGTGGACTTCACAGGTATATTCAGATAGAGATGAAATTTTGGAATATCGAGACATTGCCAACTGCCTATAAATATGCTACAAAAATTGAAGATAAATTCAAGCAGAAATGGAAGAGGGACTACTTTGCAAACAATAATCCAAGGGTTGAAGATGTAGGAAAATAAGTGACCAAGGAGCCTCACACAAACTCACCTAATAACACATGGTGGGCTGCAAAAAATACACAAAAAAATACAGGCATGTGGTGTGAGATGCATAAGTACCCAACCCATAATACAAAATATTGTTGAAGTATTAAAAATATGATGACAAAAATACGAGGAGAGGAAGCTGAACCTGAATCATTACCAATAGATACTTCTGAGAAAAAGGACAATGATTCCATCATAGAAGCATACCCATATGCCATAGTTGCAACTGCTAAAGTACTACATCATGAAGATGAAGAGATAATTTTTCATTCATAGATGTGGGTTGATGGAAAGCCTCTGTATTTTCTTGTTGACAGTGGGAGCCAAAAGAATTTGATATCTAGGGAGACAGTCAAAAGATTGAATTTGAAAGTGACAAGACACCCACAACCATACTTTATGGGATGGGTAGATGAGGGACAAGATATTCAAATAAATCAATAGTGTCATATACCATATTCAATCAAGCCTTTCAAGGATGAAGTGACATGTGATGTAGCATCGTTGGATGTATGTGATGTCTTTCTGGGATAACCTTACATGTATCAGAGGCATGGAGTATATGAATCTAGTCCATGTAGTGTTACAATCAAGCTTGATGGGAAGAGGTATTGGATACCAAAGGTATGTCCAACACAAACTGATTCTTTAATTAGTGCTAAACCATGTCAACATTTTATTTCTCAAACTGGAGCTTTTGTTTTTCTCATGGTTCACCTGGAATAAACAAAGTTAGTTGTCCTTAATACACATGAAAAGGTAACCATAACAAAAAATCAACAAAATCAGATGAAAAAAAATGATTTCTGCAGAAGAGGTTGCCAAGTTATTTTTTGACCATGTTTGGGTTCATTTTGGTTTGTCAAAAAACATTATTTCTAGTAGGGATAGTAGGTTCATCAGCAAATTTTGGTCTGCACTATGGGCTAAAATGGACATAAAGTTGAAAAATTCCACAACATTCCATCTCCAAACAGATGGGCAGACAGAAGTGGTGAATCAAATGATAATTCATGTCTTACAGATGTATCATTCAAAACATCCTCACACATGAGATTCAAAAAAAATAATTGATAACAGTAGACACCTAGTTCATGAGATTTTGGAGTAGAGTAATCATAAGTATAAGGAAAGGCATGATAAACATATAATTACTCATCACTTTCACATTGGTGACAAGGTATGGTTACATCTTCTGAAAGAGCACCTTCATAGACCAAACATGATGCTTCGTCCTCCTCGTTATGGCCCATATACTATTGTGAAGAAGGCCGTTTGAGCTGGTCAGCATCCTCATCAAGGAAATTGGTTAACTAAGGAACAAATTGAAGAACAATTTCCTCATTTGTTTTAGAATATTAGTGCAATGGGGCCCATTTCCTCTCAAGGGGGAAGGAACGATTAGGATGGAATTGGGAAATACTAAAATCTAATTTTTCAGTATTTTCTATGTCTCGATAAACTGCATTTTTGAAGGTTTTCGGGGCATTTTTGGGCCTATCCCTTCTAACCTTGGTTTAACCTTCCATTTTTGGGTCTACAATTTTGGATTATCTTTCCAATGAAGTAAACAGTTCTCAAATCGGACCAAGGACTAGAAATTTATGCCTTCTCCAAGTAGGCATAAATTTTAATATAGTTTTTTTGAAAGTTTTGGTAGTTTTAATAAGTTTATTTGTAATAAACATTATGAGGACTCTTCATTTTGTTTCCAAGAGATTCTAGTGACTCTTGGGATCCTTCATGTTTGTATAAACCCCAATTTTGAATAGAATGGATCAATTTTTGGCTTGAAATTGTGTTGTTCATCTTTATTGTTTTTATTAAATTCAACAATACTGCAGGTTTCACACCAGGTATTGTAATATGATTTCTTAATTCAGATCAATATGATCCAGAGATCAAACCTAAATGGTGGAGAGACAATGATTTCTATCAATACCATAGAAACAAAGGACATACGACATAAAATTGCATGAGGCTCAAACATGAGATCCAAGATCTCATTGATAACAAAATAATTGTGGTTGATAATCACAAAAAGAATGTTGATCATACGACATTCAAAGATCCTTTAATAGGACATCACAAGGGAGAAAATTATAAGAAAGATGCTCAAATCAATCACACTTATTCTAATGATGACAACAATGTCATTAACATGCTTGAGCCGTCTCATTCTGAATATTGCAATGTCATCATTATCAAAAAGAAAGAAAAGAGTCTCGATCTGCCAACGCAATGACCTGAGTGCAAGAAAAGGTCATCCTAGGGGGTTCCGGATCTTCCAACTCTTTATCGTCTTCCAATAAACCGCTTGTATCCAAACCCTAGATACCTCTTAGCAAAAAATTTGCTTTGAGTACCTCTAAAGTCTCATAGTCCAAACAACCGACTTCTTCCAATACTGCGGACTATAGCATTGCCGAGAAATTACAGAGAACATCTGCCCAAATTTCAATCTTCAAATTGCTCAAACTCTCTCCATCTCACCGAGAGGTCCTGGATAAGGCACTATCAACTAATAATGTCCCTAAGGACTTGGATCTAGATTGGTTTCAATCCATGGTGGGTCACTTAAGCTCACCACATTACCTATCATTCTCAGAAGAAGATGTTAACTCTTTAAGTCATCCACGCAATCTCCCCTTGCATATCAAAGTCATGATCCAAAAACATCATGTTAGATGGGTTTTGATAGATGGAGGTGCAGGGTTGAACATCTGCACATACAGGTTAATCGAGCAACTAGGATTTTCAGAGAATGCAATTGATCGTAAAAACAAAATCACTATCAAGGCATATGATGAATAAGATAGATCTTCTAAAGGTATTGCAACTTTACGAATCTAAGTGGGTCCTGTTGAGAGGGATGTTACCTTCCAAGTTTTGTATCTTCTTCTAGCCTACAATATCCTATTGGGAAGACCCTAGATTCATGAGATGCAGGAAGTGCAATCAACGTACCATCAGTGCATCAAGTTCCCATTTAATAGCGTAGAGGTCACTATTCATGCAGACACTAGCTATGCATGTAACGCATTAAGACAAGCCACAAAAATTCTAGTCCCGCATAATAGTGAGGTGGCCAACTCTGCATCAACCACAAATTTTCTGAAGGAAATGGAAAATAAACTCAAGATAAAGGACACTGGTATGGGTGGATACACAGTGGAACCCATACTGTCAATCACATCTCTTCCCACATCACCTAGGTCCTATGAGAGACCTTCGAAAGAGATGAAAATAACAACATCCCAAGCATTATATGATGGTAACTTTGTTAAAGCTGACATACCATTAGAGGATGAAAAAGAAGAACAAGCCATTCTAGATTGGCTATATAAGGAACCTGAAAATAGTAAGGTCAAACAACGTGAAATATCCCTGGAAACATTTAGAGTGGGGTATGAGCTGGCTCGTAAAATGGGTTATTCAGGTAAAGGACCCATTGGATGTAATCAGAATCAACTTAAAGAACCAATCTCTATTAAATTTAGATGACCTAGAAACACAATTGGCCTAGGGTTCTTATCTAGAAAAGTGCAAAGAGAAAAGAATCATCTAGATAAATGAAAGAGACATCAGGTTCATTTAGATGAAGAAGAGCAGAACACAACATAACAAAGCACTGACACACTCACTCCCAAGTGGGATGACTTTGATGATTCTGATGAGGAGGATGGGTATCCTTCTCCTATTCCTCCCAATATCCTAGCTCTTCTCTTTGAAGAAGAAACACCCTAGGTCAACACTACTGAGGAGCATGTTCTAGAGGAATCACCAATGACTTCTGATCATTCAGAGACTGCTACATCTAAACATATAGAGGAAAGGAGTCTAACCATAACAGAGTTTTTAGACAGAACTCCTCCAAACTGGGGGAAAAGAGTATATTTCACTCATGTCCTTGATATGAAAACTAATGATGAAATAGACTCCCATGAATACAAGTTTGACAGTCTTTCAGAAGGCACTTTAGACAAAGAGGTGGATACAGTTCAGTGATATTTACCCACACTTGAAGTAGGTGAAGGCTTAGAGTTTAGGTCTGACGAATTAGGACCTCTTGTTTCTGACATGGGCTTCGATGATTCCATTAGGGATCTTTCTAATCTGAACATGTCTATACAAGGTTCAAGTCTAGGACTCTACTTAACAATTGCCATCTACGATGAACATACCGTGAATACCCTCAAACCCATTGAACCTTTGCTACTAAAGCATCTTGAACTCATTGATTGGTCCTTATAGGGACAACCTGCCGAAATGCCTATATTCCCCAATGACTATGCTTTAGCCTACTATCTTAACATCGCTGAACCTATCACTTCTTCCACCAGTGAACCTAGTGTGAGCATGAATGAAGTGAACATCAAGTATCTCAATTATAAAATAAAATGAAAAAAAGAAAAGGGTCTGAAGGCGAAAACCACATTGTGGCGGTTTCAAAACCCAAAATAGTAAAAAGAAAAGATGCTTCCAAAGGAAAAAACCTCTCTAAGGCACCTGAGAATGGGATACTTGATGTCTTTCCTAGTCATTACATGAACAATCATCAGTTCTCATAGAGCCAACTCAACCAGTGAATATTGGTACATAGGAACACTCGCACATCATTCATGTGGCTAAATCTTTGTCTACATAAGAGATCAAGGAATTCACAAATTTCTTTAAAGAGAAGAAGATAAAATTTGCATGGACATACTCAGATATGCCTAGTTTAGATCCAGATCTTATCATGCACCATCTGTCAATAACTCCTGGAGTAAAACCAGTAAAACAAAAACTTAGAAAAATGCATCCTCGTGTTGCATTACTTATCAAGGCTGAACTAGAAAAACTTCTCAAAGATGGGTTCATCCGAGCTATTGATTATGCAGAATGGATTTCCAACATTGTAACAATATCAAAGATAGACAAATCCATCAGAGTCTGCACTAATTTTAGGGATCTAAATAAAGCATGTCCAAAGGATGACTTTCCTTTGCCTAACATTGACATGATTGTAGACATGACAGCTGGGTATGAAATGTATTCTCTCATGGACGGTTTCTCTGGGTACAACCAAATTAATATTTCTCTAGAGGATCAAGAAAATATTGCCTTCACATGTGCCTGGGGAACATTCTATTGGAATGTCATTCCTTTTGGTTTGAAAAAAGTAGGAGATACCTATATTCAAAGGGCAGTAACGACTATCTTCTATGATATGATGCATAAAACCATGGAGGACTTTGTGGATGATACTCTTGCTAAAACAATGAAATGGTCTATGCACCTACAAGACTTAGGCCCAATCATGGACATAATGGAAAAGTTCAAGTTAAGATTGAATCCCAAGAAATGTTCATTTGGTGTTATGTATGGCAAGCTACTGGATTACATTATCTTAGCTAAAGGCATATAAGTCAATCCTGAAAAGGTACAAGCGATACTAGAAATGCCACCTACTAAGAACATTAGTCAAATGAGAACACTCCAAGGGAGAATCTAGTCTATCAGAAGATTCATTTCACAGTTGGCTGATAAAGCACAACCGTTTACCAAGACTTTGCACAAGGGCATTACTTATCAATAGAGTGAAGAATGTGACAAAGGTTTCACTCAAATAAAAACGTACCTAGAAAACTTGCTAGTACTCATGCCACCTCAACAAGGCAAACCATTGATTTTGTATATTTCAGCTACCTCAACGTCACTGGGGGCATTGTTAGCGCAAGAAGATGAAAACAAGAAAGAACATGTTATCTACTATATCAGTAGAACATTGGTATCCTATGAGATGAACTAATCTATGATTGAGAAAGCATGCCTGGCAGTAGTCTTTGCATCTTAGAAACAACGTCACTACATGTTGTCTCACTCAATCAAACTGGTGGCTAAAATTGAGCCCTTGAAGTATCTCCTAAGTAAAGATACCCTCACTTGTAGATTAGCTAAATGGGTGATGCTTCTTAGTGAATTTGACATAGATTATATTGAGCGTAAAGCAATTGTAGATCAACTGGTGGATGCTCCACTATAGGAAAATGAACCAATCAATGTTGAGTTCCCAGATGGATCTATTTTGTACATCACTCACAAATCCTAGAAAATTTTCTTCGATGGCTCATTCACGCAACAAAGTTTAGGTGTAGGGGTTTTATTTATGAGTCCTCAAAACTATTCCATTCCAAAGGCATACAAGCTCATGTTTCCTTGTACAAACAACATAGCAGAATATGAAGCACTGGTAAATGGAATCAAACTGGCTCTTGAATGGAATCTTTCTGAGTTACATGTCCATGGTGACTCTAAACTTGTAATCAACCAAATCAACGATGTATACTAGACCAAGGATGACAAACTCATACCTTATAAAAAATAGTTGATGACTTTAAGAAATACTTTACATACATCACATTCCAACAGGTCTCGAGGACACAAAACAGAGCAGCTGAGCAAATGGCTACATTAACATCCTTGCAACAACAAGAGGAAGATTTCCGCTATGAGTTCCTAGTGGAAGAAATCCATTTCCCTTCCTACAACTCCCTTGAATCCCAAATGGTCTATTCAGTCATTGAACAAGAATCCTCCCATTATCACCATGTCTACTCTTACCTACGCCATCAGGTCATTCCTGATGGACTAACTAGAAATGAAAAATGACACCTGATCTGCAATACCTCACAGTATGTTCTCATGGACAACAATTTGTAGAGGCGAGGATTAGATGGTACTTTTCTTAGGTGTCTAGAAAAAGAAGAGTCCAAAGGTGCGTTGTCTGAATTCCATGAAGGAATTTGTGGTTCTCATTCTAACAGTCTGACTCTGGCCTGAAAAATGCTTAGAGCAGGGTATTATTGGCCAGATATGGAGAAATAAGCTATCAAGTATGCAAAATCTTGTAAGAAATTCCAACTGCATGGAAATATTGTCCACGCTCCAGAAAGGGAGCTCATCCCCTTTGTTACACACTGGCCCTTTCAACAATGGGCATTTGATCTAATCGGGCAGATTCACCCCTCATCTTCTAATGTACACAAGTTCATTATTAAAGCTATTGAGTATTTCACCAAGTGGGTTGAGGCAGTCCCACTCATTAAAGCAACAAGACAACAAGCCTCGCTGTTCATTCTGAACTATATCATTTGTCACTTTGGCATACCTTCCTCCATCATCACTGACAATGGAAGACAATTTAAGAACAACACCATAGATGAGTTGTGTGCAAATTTCAAAATCATACAACATTGTTCTTCCATCTATTACCTGCAAGGTATGGACAGGCTGAGGCCTCAAATACAAATTTGCTGAAAATATTGCATCGTACGGTTAACAAGTCTGGAAAGGATTGGCACCTGTAGATCAATCCTACATTATGGGCTTACAGAACAAGCATCATAACACCTACAGGGGCAACCCCATTTGCACTGGTATATGGGGAAAAAGCAGTCCTACCCCTAGAAGTAGAAATCCCATTTCTTAGGGTTTCTTTGCGCAGACTTAATTATCCCATATGAAGAATACAAAGTTTTGAGACTCCAAGAACTAGAGCTGCTAGATGATCACCTGAGATCTTATCATAAAATAATGTCAAGAGGATACAACAAGAAAGTCATACCTAGAGAACTTCAGGTGGGAACCTTGTATTGAGAGAAAATTCCCGCAATCAATCACATAGAGAGAAGAAGGGGAAGTTTGAACCCAACTGACTGGGTCCTTATATCATTACTGCAACATTTGGCTCTGAAGCCTATCGACTCTCCAAACCTGAAGGAGAACCACTTCGGGATCCCATCTACACTCTCCATCTAAAGAAGTTCTACACCTAAGGCATTCTCGGTGATCAACACCATGTACATGCTTATGATCCTGAAAAAAATCTAAAAATTGAAAAAAGTCCTGAAAAAATGATCATCTTGGTGAAAACCTAGCAATAGGCTCCTTGATGCATCAATAAAAGAAAAAGAAAAAAAGAGAAAAATAAAAATAAAAAATACAAAATTGAAAAATACAAAAAAATTGAAAAGAAGAAAAAGTGCCTTGGTGAAAACCTGGTAAACAGGCACCATGGTAGCAAAAATAACATCTCTGCCAAGTAGGTGAAAACTTGATAAATAGGTATTGTAACCACCCTAATTTGGTCTGCTCTGACCATAGACCCTATTTTCCCTAAGTGCGATCATACCCCCAATTATGTTAAGACAACTCTTCAATTGGGTGACATAATTCATTCAAATCAGATTTAATCTCCTAAGTGATTTAATCACTAAATTTTATTAATCACCAATCAAATCAAATCAATTCAAATCAAAACATGGCTAAGGTAATTAATTAAAAAGAAATAAATAAAACCCTAATTATACCTCATCACTTGCAAAAGCCTATCCCCTAGCCTAAATTAATCTAATTAATAGGCTATAGTCCTAATTAATTATCAAAAGCAATCAAAAGCTTAAAATAATTAATTTCTCTATTTTTAAATGAATATATTGAATATAATTCATTTCATTAATATTCCCTTTGACCTAACCTACCTCAACCACCTCAACCCTAGGTTCAAACCCATCCCAACCTATTCCCCCATGCTAAGCCTAATCCTAAATCTTAATTTCATCCTAACCCACTTCCTAATGATGTCACATTCCTAATTTTGTGATTAGGAATTCAACCCACTCCCAAAAGTCAAATTTCTCAAGCTTGACCTTAAACCCTCACCCATGCTTCTTAAACCCTCACCATGCCTCTTAAATTCTCTCATTTAATGCATATTCCCTTCACCCATACCTCATTAATGCTCCCCTCATTAATGCCTCTTACATCCACCATTAATGTTCTTACACCTCCATTAATGGCTTCCTCTCTCCTCTCACTCTCAAATTCATCTATAAATAGGATGAATTTTGAGCACAAATGGCCCTTTATTTTTAGAGTTGAAAGCATTGTTATGCTGTTGAGATTATTGTGAAATCATGTTGCATCTTAGCTTTGTTATTATGCATTGTTATTATCTTCATTTTTAGAGCTAATATGCATGTTTCTTGAATATC
>MU226328.1:413401-441558 GCA_018584345.1 Thuja plicata
GATTTGCTTCACAGCCTCATCAGAGAAACCCATAATTGTTTTGAGCTCGTCCTTTCCATTGAACCTCACCACCTTTCTTGTTGTGCAAGCATAATCAATCCCACGAAAGAGTTTTGGGGTTTGAAATACTTGAAAAATAATGATTACACATAGTCCATAAAGGGTGTAGTAAGAAATTATAATTTGTGCAATACTTTCACTGAAAATCAATCAAATTTTGTTGCCATGAATTCTTATCTTAGAATAGAAAACCCTAACACTTCATGCTCTATGCTATTTTCATAGTGATATTTTATGCACAGTACACGTTGCAACCTTCTTCATAGTCTCTCTTAACACCTCATGATGTTGCGAGAAGGCACCACATAGTAAGGAAAAGATTAAAATATTTCAAATGTTGAAGGTTTATATCAAGAATAATTTCGCTGCTTTGTTTGAGAGTTTCGTATACATCCTATAATGTTGAATTTAACTTATGGCGCATTTGATCAACAGTAGTAGACACATTAGCTCAAGGTTGTGACCTTCCCATATCGCTTGTGATGGTATCTTGAAGGTTCATGACATCAATAATCAGCTATTTAGATTCACATTTCAGTAACTAAGGAGAATTTGATCAATACACATTGACTTCATAGCATCCGATCATTTCAACCTTCGGCGACATATACATCTCTTGCCGGCTCATGTTAGTGCATCACTCTACTGCGATATTCTCATTGGCATTGTATCATGATTGGGATCATATTTGATCTACCTTAAGCCGTTATAACTACCAGCAAATTATAGAGATCACCCACCTTATTGTAGAGAGATCGTATCTTTCCCATACAAGATCTGAATATCATTCTCAATGCAAGTACTTCGGTGCATTGGAAAAGTCCATTCAATTTTGTGCAATCATTAAAGATGCCCACGATGCTCATATATCAAGTGTCGCATGCGCATACATTTGCATAGAATTGTAATTCCCATAGGAATTATCGATCGACGTCACTATTGCAACCAACATCCATTATTATGTAAGTCAGATATCTCCTCATATTCGACAATATTGTCTTTCCAGCCATCAAATCATCCTTGATATTGAGTACAGTTAACAACCGTGGTCAATTATATATTTTGTTATCCATAATACATGTAATATGTTGGCTTTCTAAATAAGATCCATTGCATATTGTTGTTACTATTCATTGTCTACAAACAAATCATGTTCAAAACCATGGCTCTGATACCATGTTGTTACCACAGGTTTGATGGTATTGTTTCATAATTATAATGCAATGTATTGATCGCTGTTCATGATACTTCACACTTATCAATTTCGGTGTGAATATAGAACAGTCCGATCATTATTAATATCTCAGCATGATGGTGATTAGTCACATCTATGATAGACGTGACTCCTCAAGGAGTCATGCCTATCATAGGCGTGACTATTCCTAACTTCATATGCAATACACACGGGATTAATACGCCACTCACATTTTATTAATACCGTTGACAAAATCATTAAATAAACCCGTCGACATTGAATTATATTCAATCGCCTATTTAGAATATATCTCATCGGCATTTGTAAGTCAATAATAATATATCGACCATCATACTTTATGATATGTCGATTATAATATAATCTATATTAATATAATAGATATTATGAAACCAACTTAGTAATATTATTATTATATTATAATAATGATAATTATTATTATCATTATTCTATTATAAAAATAATTATTCTATTAGGTAATAAATATAATAGATATCAATAATATATATAATTATTAATATTTATTTATATAAATATATATTTCATAATTAGTCTATTATAGTGGAGTCAACATTTTATCTAATCGACGCTATAATTATCAACAATTTAGACTCTCCAAAAATGGAAAGACCCACTCACAAATGGAGTGAGGCTTTTGAGGAATACGACAATGATAAGAACCAAAAACATGAAGATAGCAATGGTGAAGAAGAACAACACTTTGACTGTCCTTTGTTTGGTTCAGACAGTGAGGAAGACATCACTAAAGAAGAATACAATAAACTCAAAGAGAGCAAGAAATTCCAAAAAACATTGGAAAAGATAATTGGCGAAGATAAAGAGAAATACTTTCTCCATCTAGCATCCACAAGCGTAAAATTACCTAGAGATTATGATGTTGAACAATTAAAGAAAAAGGAGGTGTCAACCCCTATCTATATTCTCGCCAAACAACTAACATTGATGCAAACTAAGCTTTCAAACCTCAAACAAGAGAAGGCTAAAACCCAAGACAAAATATTCTTTGGACTCCATTTGTCCATTTCCCTTCGACAAAAGTATTAATATTGTTCACGTTTCCTCCCAACATGGAAAGGCCAAAATATGACAAATATACTGGAGAGACTGATCCACATGACCATGTGAGAGAGTTTTGTGCTCTAAGCATAGAGTACATACATGAACCTACATACCTAATGAGGCTATTTCCAGGAAGCCTAGGTGGAAACGCCATGGAGTGGTTCTCAAAACTTACACCTAAGGTAAAAAAATTTGAGGAGTATTCAATGATTTATCCAACATTACTCCTATAATATACAGCATGATGTAACTATGATGGATCTGTGCAACACTAAACAAAGGACTAGTGAATCCTTTACACACTTTCTACAAAGGTGGAGGAAAATCTTTGCAAGATATTCAAGGGCTATTCCCGAATCCAAAAAGATGGAAATCTTTGTTAATAACTTGATACTAGAATTGAACTACACATTGCAAATGCAAGATTCCCCTAGCTTTGACAGGATGATCAAGAACGCCATCCGTATTGAGGAAGGCATGGTTAAAAATGGAGAAATCACTCTCCAAAGTGAAAACAAATCTACCAACTCCAACAACAAGCCTAAATGGTGGAAACAAAATAAAAATATTATTAATGATGGAGTGGTAGATGCGTCTAATGCTAATCCTAAACCGACAGTGTTCAATCTGACAAATAGAATGCAAGCAAGTAAAGATGCCAAGGTAACAACCTCCATACCTAAAGCAAACAACGAGAACAAAAAAGGTTGACCATGGAATTCCAAACCTCAAAGAAGATTCACTCCTTTGGGAGAGCCTCTTGAGACCATTTTAAAAACACTCCTGGACAACAAAGTTCTCACAATCCCAATTTCCAAACCATGGGAACTGGAATTCAAATCAAGGTGGTGGGATGACAATTCTTATTGTGTCTTTCACAAGAACAAGGGACACAAGACTAATAACTGTCTTAAACTCAAACATATTATCCAAGACCTTATTGAAGGAGGCAAGATCAAAGTGGAAGGGCAAACCACTAATGAAGAGCATACGACATTTAACAAGCCATTCCCTAATTATGAGAAAAGGGAAGCATCTAAAGGAAAAGGAAATAAAGTGAACTATGCCTACTCTAAAAATGATAATGTGATCAACATGCTAGACATTAAAACTGAATCAATTAATGTGGTCACTATCAAAGGTATTCAAGACGCCTCTTCCCAATTAAATGTGATAACCTGAAGTCAAGCACAAGTCATGATCAAAAGACCTAATTCCTCATCAAAACCAGCAACAACGTCCAAGGTACCCATTGTCACTATCCCTAAACCGACAACAACAAAACAAATGGTTACCATTCCTGCAGCAAAGTATAACTTGGTGGATCAATTACAATGAACCTTTGCTCAAATTTCCATTTTTGAGTTGCTTAAAATCTCCTCAGTGCATAGGGAAATTTTTGAACAAGCCCTACATGCCGCAAATGTGCCAAAGGACCTTGATGTAGAAAAATTCCAAGCAATGGTTAATCGCATCTCAGTGCCACATTACCTCTCTTTTTCTAAAGAAGATGATAAAACATTGACACATCTACATAATCAACCCCTTCATATCGAAGTCCTAATCCATAAATCCCATGTTAGAAGTGTATTGATAGATGGAGGCACAGGGTTGAATATTTGTACCCTTAATCTAATCAGGAAACTGGGTCTCTCAGAAAAAACAATTGATTCAAGAAGAAAAATCACTATCAAAGCTTATGATGAAGAAGAAAGATCCTCTAAAGGTCTTATTTTCCTACCCATCAGAATCGGCCCGGTTGAAAGAAATGTCATATGTCAAGTTCTGGATCTACCCTTGGCTTACAACATACAATTAGGGAGACCTTGGATCCATGAAATGCAATCTGTACCATCTACTTACCACCAGTGTATCAAATTCCCACATAATGGGGTGGAAGTGATAATTCCTACAGATGCCAATTATACTTGCAACAATATTAAGGTGGGTAGTATGGTCCCGCATAACAAGGAAGCTCCAAATGAGATTGTTATTGAGACTACCAAAGACATGGTTATGAAAGGCTTTGGAAAAACCTTAAAACTTGAAGAAACTAGTATGGGAGAATACAAGCTGGACCTAACCCAATCATTGACAGAACTTCCAATGTCACCAAAATCCTATGGGAAACCTTCCCCATCTTTTGCATCCACTACCTCTAAGAAGCCAGAAATTCACAAAGCAACTGGTATGGTTAAAGCATCTACCTCCCAAGGGGATGACAGCGAAGAACAAGTAGTCTTGGCCTAGCTTTACCAGGGGGAACGCAAGGAAACAGAGGTAAAACATGTGGAAATATCCTCGGAAAAGTATGGTAAAGGATATGATCTACTCAAGAAAATGGGGTATAATGGAAAATGACCTTTAGGGGACAAAGGAAAATGCCTTATTGAACCTGTACACCTTGAATTCAGGGATACCAAAGATAAAATAGGGCTAGGTTTCAATAATAAATCCGAAGACCCTTCTTTAAGGGATAGTTCGATCTCTGACAATGGAAGTGATAAAGAATAAGAGATAGAACTAGAACAATGGTCCTATAAAATATTATTACATATTGGTACAGGGAATCCTGAATATCAAGAAGAATGATATGTACCAAGCTTTGAGGTACCATAAAACACTCATATCCCTTTATTAATACCAGCTACTATTCAAGAGGTAGAAGCAACAACAGAACATAATCCAGAGGTGCCATTGATAGCAATAGCTACTGAAGACACAACCCGACAACATGATTCACATCCTAATTGGGGGAAATTAGTCATAGTTTCACATGTCCTTGATTTACCACACTTTGATCTAAAAATGTCTAATAGAGTACATCGGGTAACTATTGTTGAATTCTTGAACATGTCTTATGATGAAATAATAGACTCCCATGATTATGAGTGGGATGATCTATCTGTTGCTACAGAGGACATTGAAATAGATGTGATTCACATGTTTGCAACTCTATCAAAATACATAGAGAATTCTAACCCCACCTCTAACAATGTTGATATTCCTGAAGTAGAGGAGGTATTCCTTCCCCAACTCATTGATGATGAAACTGGTATTTCCTAGACCTAGAAGAAATTCAAAGGCTACAAGCTAGGAGCCTCCTTCTACAAAGAGATGAAGATGATTGTTCCACTGATGAGTCACTAGAGTTCAGTCCACATATAACTAACAACGACTTTGATAATGATGATCTAACTCTTATTGATCTAAACATATATGAGATAGACTTAACAGAACATGTCATGTCAGTTAATAGTCTTGACACTGACGTGATGTTTTCCTTCCCAAGATCTGACTCCTCATCTTTAATATACCCAGACCTAATTAATTGGACTAATATAGATCCTACTCCTATCATAGACTTTCCTAATTACTAAATTTTGGCTTTCTACCTAAATTCTTGTGAACCTTACCCTTCTTCCACCAATGCAAGGAGCATGAACATGTCACAGGACGATATCAAGTTTCTCAGTCACAAGTTGAAAAATAAAAAGAAGAAAGGAACTGATGGTGAAAACCACGTTGTGGCAGTGTCAGTTTCTAAAAAAGTAAAAAGAAGACGTATCTGATGGTGAAAACCTCTCAGAAGCACCAAAGGATGGGATTCTTGATATCCTCCCTGAGCACTTTCAAGAAAGATCTTCAGTTCTCATAGAACCAACACAACCAATTAACTTGGGCACAACTGAAGTTCCTCAAATTGTTCACCTAACACAATCTTTTTCAAATGAGGAGAAGACACAGTTCACTGAGTTCCTGAAAGAGAAAAAGATCAAATTTGTATGGTCTTACACAGATATGCCTGGGATAGATCTTGAATTGATAATGCACCATTTATCTATAGCTCCTAGGATCAAACCTGTGAAACAGAAACTAAGAAAGATGCATCCTCATGTTGCATTACTGGTAAAAGCAGAGCTAGAGAAATTATTAAAATCTAGATTCATGAGATTCATTGCTTATGCAGGATGGATTTCTAATGTGGTCCCAGTATCTAAATCAGATAAATCTATCAGGATCTGTACATACTTTAGAGATTTAAACAAGGCATGTCCTAAAGATGATTTTCCACTGCCTAATATTGATATGATCATAGACCTCACAACAGGCTACCAAATGTACTCACTAATGGATGGTTTCTCAGGCTATAACCAGATTAAAATTGCTCCTGAAGATCAAGAAAAGACTGCATTTATGTGCGCATGGGGAACCTTTTGCTAGAACATTATGTCATTTGGGTTAAAGAATGCAGGTGCTACATACCAAATAGCTATGACCACTATATTCCATGATATGATGCATAAAAACATGGAGGATTACGTGGATGATACCTTAGCTAAATCAAAAGAAAGGACTACTCATATCAATTACTTAAGGAAGATATTGGATCATATGGAGCAATTTCAACTCAGGCTCAATCCAAAGAAATGTGCCTTTGGGGTCCAATCAGGAAAACTCCTAGGATTTATTGTCTCAGCAAAAGGAATAGAGGTAGACCCTGAAAAAGACAAAGCTATACTAGAAATGACTCCTCTATGAAACATTAGTCAAATGAGGACATTACAAGGGAGACTCCAGTCAATCAGGAGGTTCATGTCACAACTTGCAGACAGAGCGCAACCCTTTACCAAATTTCTACATAAAGGTGTCACCTTCAAGTGGGATGAACATTGTGAAGCCAACTTCAGAGAATTAAAAGAGTACCTAGCTACTCCTCCTATTTTTATGGCACCCATCCATGGAAATCCATTACTCCTGTATATTTCAGCTACAACCACTGTGTGTGTGATTTTTGTACCTGTTAAGAGAGACACAACACTTCAATAGATCATTGCATTAGTGAAAACAAGGGATTAGCAAGCATAACAATCACCAAAATTGATCTATTGCTTCCTATCTAGGAGTATGAAAAATGACATAATAGCCCTCAAATTATGCATATTCCAGTGACATATACAACCTAAGAATGGAAGATTCAAATAAAACTATAAAGCCTAAATATGACCAAAATCATAAGAAATATGCTTTAAAAACATGCATTCTAGCTTTAGAAATGAAGATTATAACAATACAAGATATCAAAACTATGATGCAATATAGATCTATATGAAAATGAGTAGCATAACAGTGCTTTCAACTCTTCAAAATTAAGAGCATTAAAAATGCATGCAAGAATTAAGGGCAAAAGCAAGGGCCTCAACAAACAACAATCAAAGACTTCAAATTTAAGGGTCATTTGTGCTCAAAATCCATCCAATTTATAGAATAATGGGGAGGGAGAGAGGGGACAAGGTTCATTAATGGAGGTGTAAAAACTATTAATGAGGTGTAAGAGGCATTAATGCCAAAGGCATTTATGAGGCATGGTGGAAGGAATATGCATTAAATGCAAGCATTTAAAAGGCATGGTGAGGGGTGTAAGTCCAAGCTTGAGAAGGTGGACTTAGAGGGAGCCAAGCTTGAGAAAGTTGACTTTCTCAAGTGGGTTGAATTTCTAATCACAGATTTAGGAATGTGACAAGCTTAAGGGTAGCTTAGGATTAGGATTAAGGCTTAAGGAATGTGATTAAGGAGATAGAGATAGAGGAGAGAGAATGAGTGGAGGGGGGATTAACTAATTAGGGTTAATTAGCTAATTAAGAAGAATTAGCATGTGAGAAGGGGTTGGGATGAGTTTGAACTCATGGTTGGGTAGTTGAGATTGGTTAGGTTTGAGGGAATATTAATGAAATGAATTGTTGTAATAACATATTCACTCAATAATAGGGATTTAATTAATCATCTAAGCTTTTGATTGCTTTGTAATAATTAATTAGGACTATAGCCAAATTGAATAAATTAGGCTAGGGGATTGATTTTGCAAGTGATGAGGTATAATTAGGATTTCATTAATTCATTTTAAATTAATTACTTTAGCCATGTTTTGATTTGATTTGATTGGAATTGAATTGAATTGATTTTATTGGCTAAAGAAATTAGTGTAAAGTAGTGATTAGATCACTTAGGAAATTAAATATGATTCAAATGAATTATGCCAGCCGATTGAAGAGTTGTCTGGACATAATTGGGGGTATGATCACACTTAGGGGAAATAGGGTCTATGGTTAGAGCAGACCAAATCTAGGTGGTTACAACCACATCACTAGGAGTATTCCTAGCACAAGAGGATGAAACAAAAAAGGAGAGAGCAATCTACTACATCAGTAGAATGCTAGTATCTTATGAGCTCAATTACAACATTATTGAGAAAGCTTTCTTAGCAGTTGTCTTCACATCACAAAAATTAAGACATTATATGCTATCACATACAATGATGCTCATTGCAAAGATTGATCCTCTGAAGCACCTCTTAAGTAAGACAACATTAACAGGACGTATGGCAAAGTGGGTCCTCATTCTGAGCGAATTTGACATTGAGTATGTAGACAAATGAGCTATTAAAGGACAAGTCCTCACAGATCAATTAGCCGATTTGCCACTCCAAGATAATGAACCTTTAAGAATTGAGTTCCCTGATGAAACAATTATGCATCTAACTGAGTATCCGTGGAAGATGTACTTTGATGGTTCTTTCACGCAACAAGGATCTAGAATGGGGGTTCTAATCATAACTCCTCAAGGCTAAAAAATACCCAATTCCTACAAATTAATGTTTCCATGCACAAATAATATTTCTGAGAATGAAGCATTGGTAAATGGTCTTAAGCTTGCTATAGAATGGAAGATTGTAGAGTTACATGTGTATGGTGACTCCCAACTCATTATCAATCAAGTAAATAAATATTATCAGACGAAAGATGAGAAGTTGATGCCCTACAAGAAACTGGTTGATGACCTAAAGAAATACTTTGTCTTTGTCACATTCCAACAGATACCTAGAACAGAGAATAAAGCTATAGATGCTATGGCTACACTGGCCTCCATTTTACAATTAGAGGAACATCAATTTCACTATGACTTCTTGGTGGAAGAATTATCCTACCCAGCCTTTGATACACCCGAATACCAAGTAATTTGTGCTTTGAAAGCCCAAGACCAATCTCGATATGCTAAAATCATTTCTTACCTCACTGACCAAACTATTCCCAATGATCTATCCAGAAATGAAAACTGAGCCTTGATTAGGAAAACATCATGTTATGTCCTCATTACTAATAACTTATATAGAAGAGGTCTCGACGGTACACTTCTTAGATGTTTAGAACACAAAGAGTCAGATCGCACATTAAAAGAAGTCCACAAAGGTGCATGTGGATCACATTCAAATAGCTTTTCATTAGCTAAGAAACTGCTCAGAGTAGGCTATTACTGGCCTACAATGGAAAAAGATGCTATTCAATTTTCCATAACATGTCATAAATTCCAAACACATGAAAATATTATCCATGCTCCTACCAGAGAATTCATACCATTCATAACACATTGGCCATTTCAACAATGGGCCTTTGATTTGGTTGGACAAATATATCCTAATTCTTCAAGTGGACACAAGTTCATCATTATGACCACTGAGTATTTCACGAAGTGGGTCAAAGTCGTGCTGCTAATCAAAGCCACTTGCAAACAGGTGGCTATGTTCATCTTGAACTACATTATTTGTAATATGGGATACCCTCTTCAATTGTAATAGGTAATGGGGGCCAATTTAAAAACCAAGACATCAAAGACCTTTGCACACAGTTTCACATTACTCAACATTGCTCCTTAATCTATTATCCTCAAGGTAATGGACAAGCTGAGGCATCTAATAAGAATATTCTCAAGATACTACACAGAACTATGAGTAAGTCTGAAAAGGACTAGCATTTACAACTAAATATGACACTTTGGGCCTACAGAACAAGCATCAGAACACCAAATGGAGCCACGCCATTTTCTCTCGTCTATAGCGCAAAAGCAATACTACCTATTGAGGTTGAAATCCCATCTTTGTGGGTATCTTTACAAGGTCTTGTTACCGATGAACAATACCATATCGATAGGGTGAATGCACTAGAATTACTTGATGAGCACAGGCAACAGGCGTTCGATCATCTGAAAGTATACCAAACACACATGTCAAAAGGGTACAATAAAAAGGTCAAACTATGACACTTTCAAGTGGTGGATCTCGTTCTAAAAGAGAATCCTAAGAACCAACATAACAAAGAGCAGAAAGGAAAGTTTGAACCAAATTGGCTGGGATCTTATGTCATTAATGCAACTTTTGGGACTGGAGCCTATCAACTCACTACAAATAGAGGGAGATGTCCTTCCAGATCCTATCAATACTCTACATTTGAAGTATTTCTATGCTTGATGCCTGGCTAACAGAGCCTATACAGTGAAAATCTTGGAAAATACCAAAAACATCAGAAAATTGATCCTGAAGAAATCCAAAAACAGTGAAAAAAATCCTGAAGAAAGGTATCCTTGGTGAAAACCTGGAAAATAGGCGCCTTGATACTACAAAAACATTCAAAAAAAGCAAAAATAGTAAAAAAAAATTGAAAAGGAGAAAAGTGCCTTGATGAAAACCTGGTAAAACAGGCATCCTGGTAGAAAAATGAATAAAAAGCTTTGCCAAGTGGTGAAAACTTGGCAATCATGCGTCACTTGTATTCTGCGCTCTACCTATCAAAACATTGTTGATACTAAGCCTTCACGATTACATCTGTGCTATGTGTTGACTCTGTTTCATTACAAATATCTTATCCTTGCTTGGGATTTGACTGCATTTCTATCTTAGGGAACAAATCATTTTTCACTAGGGGCATCTTTGCTAACATGTTAGGTTGCATCTACTAGGTCATCCTAAGATGGTTTGCCTTCCCACACAATGCTTCTTGATACTTGCACCAAAATGCCACTTTCACAAAACAAGGGTGTGTCTTTAACAAACACATATCTGACACGAACATTGCACTCACATAAATCATGTCCCTAAGCGCTACATTGGATTGCGAACATCGACAAGGTTATACACAGACAGGGAACACATATTGCTTAAAATTCCAAAATTTTTATTGATTAATCTCTACTGCGCTTGAAAAATGAATCAATAGTAGTTTTCAAATACTACTTAAAGCACACAGTTTGACCTTGGTTTGATTATGACTCTTTTATGTACCAATGATGTTTTAACTAGGGGCATCTAAGCAATTATAAATTTTCTTTGATTGATTCTAAATTGATGGTTGCTATGCCTTTGACTCTTTTATGTACCAATGATGTTTTAACTAGGGGCATCTAAGTAGTTATAAGTTTTCTTTGATTGATTCTAAATTGATGGTTGGTATGTCTTTCGAGTTACTCCATGATGTCTGCGCAAAGACAAAGAGTTTCAAGGATAGGGGGCATAATGTTTTCTTGGTTTTCTGCGTATGGTGTTTGTTCCAAATGATCCTATAAATTTCATTTAACTTGGATGTTTATGGTAAGAACTACCACCATGAGTGGATAGCCGCATATATCTCGATCTTTGTTATGTGTAAACTATGGTGAGGTTGAAACAATTTCCTTGTCTGTTTTCTAAACTCATATTCTCACAAAGGTGTATGAAACATAATGTACCCAAGGATATGAATTTTCAAGGTCACTGCGGGTCCAATATCTTACCTTACACATATTCTGATATAATAAAAGGAAAGTGACTAACTTGCTATCATGGCTTCTATGCCTTGATGCCTAAGTCTATTTTCAACATTGCATCCAATAAACATAGTATTCATACTTTCGTGATATAAATGGGTATTAGTGATTGTTGTACTATCAGGTGGTATCTGTTCCAAAAAGTGCCCAATGATGATAAAAATGTTACAATATCCGCAAATCAGTGGCAGTCCTAAGAGTCTGCATGTAGGTGCATTTAGAGATTACAGGATTCATTTTTTTACTAAGAAAGAAACAATATAAGGGATTTGAGCTCAAAATATTTTCTAAATCCAAGTTAATTGCATCATCAAACTATTACTGATATCAATGTCATTGCATATCCATAACATATATTTTGCATTTATATATAAGAAAGAGAAAATACAAAAAACAAAGCATTCAAGCATTGTATTTCATTCTACATCCTAAAAATGCATCCATACTTTTACTTGCATAAAGAAAATCTCAAAAACATACATTTGCATATTCACTTAGCATCATTTGAAACACATTTATATCAGTACTCAATCAAACATCATAAAAGATGTCATCATCTAATCTAACTCATCATGCGACCAAGATAAACATACATCACATGTGCATCAACATCTATCAAAACTAAAAAGAGCCCATGAACATGTCAGAATCAGGAAAAGCTGCATCAGATATATATATCAAATCAGGTCAAAATTATGAAACTATCTACACAAAGAGTATCAGAGAATCAGTACGAATCAGATATACATGTATGAATATCATGGTATAAAAGAATGGTCCCCCAAGGATCTAGATATACAATCTCATCTCACAAAAATGGTACAAAAAGATATATCATGTCTGACTCCCCCCCTCTCCCTAATCTAGAGGAGGAGGTGGTACAAATGGAGCTGATAGTGGTGGCATAGCCCCCTCTGACTGTTGGGCCAACCGTGAAAAAGATATGACTCTCTTCCCTTCTAAACTGCTGCATGATATAGAGCATAGTAATATGTAGCTCTTTGGCCCTGATGAATGGCAGTATGAGCCTGTGTATCTCTCTTGGCCCTGGATCTCTCAACATGTGCATCTTTGTCAGCCAATAATGCATCTACTATAGTGATCCCGACCTCTAATGCAGTGATCCTAGCCCTGAGCTGCTCTCGCTCTCGCTCACAATGTGATAAGGGATCTCCGTCCCTGCCGGAACCCCTGCCAGAATCTTGCCCTAAGGGCCTATCCGGTGGCCTCTGCTACTACTGTATACGTTAAATGTGGCCTTCTTATTTAACCATACACTTCAACATAGTCCTTATTCATCAGACACACACAGAAGTGAATATGATTTATTCATCTTGCATGCCTGTATGATTCGACCTGTTGCCTCCTATCCATATGGGGTTTTGAATGGCTCTCAGAATGAGAGTCTCACAACCTAGACCAATCCAAGAACAGATGATTTTTCTCCATGAATGCAATGCAATACAAGATTAATCTAAGAATGAAAGATGCAAGATTAATCTAAATCAGATTAAACTATGACATGATTAGAAATAAATTCAATGCAAGATTAATCTAAGAAAATAAAACTAATCTTATTGCAAATGAGAGCTTAATGTAAATGCTATCATGAACTATAAAATGCAGCAGCAATTTGTTATTCTAACAATGCATATCCTTGAATAAGAAATAGGAGTTCTTTTATAGACTGAGAGTTTGCTAAGAATAGAAATTTTCCTTTTCAAATAAAATAGATAAAAAAGCCAGTTCAGATTAGCAAGTTTTCTTTAAAAGAAAACAATGAACTATTTTCTCTTTGTTTTTAATTGTTTTCTTTTTTTTTATTTTAACTGTTTTCTTTCTCTTTAAAGCACAGTTAATTCAAAGTTGCTAATTTTGAACTGAAGAGAAGTTTTTTGAGAGAATATTTAATTAAATAAATAGAATATGACCTCATAAATGTGTTTTTCTCAATTATTTGAATAATTAAATTCAATTATTGAAATGAGGATATTTATTTAATAATAAAATATTATTTAATTTCTTTTTATGTGTTTTAGCTAAAAGGGGTGAATTTAATTTAATTACAGTGCTAGGACTTTATAATTAAATTAATTCAATCATAGGGTTTGTTTAGCTAATTGATTGATATTTAGAAAATAAATATAATGTATGATTAATGCAGATTTAGGATTTTCTATATTTGACACTCAGGTCGAGTAGAGTCAGTCAAATGCGATCATGAACTATAAAATGCAACAACAATTCGTTATTCTAACAATGCATATCCTTGAATAAGAAATGAGAGTTCTTTTATAGACTGAGAGTCTGCTAAGAATAGAAATGTTCCTTTTCAAATAAAAAAGATAAAAAAGCCAGTTCAGATTACCAAGTTTTCTTTAAAAGAAAACAGTGAACTATTTTCTCTTTGTTTTTAACTGTTTTCTTTTTTTATTTTAACTGTTTTCTTTCTCTTTAAAGCACAGTTAATTCAAAGTTTCTAATTTTGAATTGAAGAGAAGATCTTTGAGAGAATATTTAATTAAATAAATAGAATATGCCCTCATAAATGTGTTTTTCTCAATTATTTGAATAATTAAATTCAATTATTGAAATGAGGATATTTATTTAATAATAAAATATTATTTAATTTATTTTTATGTGTTTTAGCTAAAAGGGGTGAATTTAATTTAATTACAGTGCTAGGACTTTATAATTAAATTAATTCAATCATAGGGTTTGTTTAGCTAATTGATTGATATTTATGAATTAAATATAATGTATGATTAATGCAGATTTAAGATTTTCTGTATTTGACACTCAGGTTGAGTAGAGTCAGTCAAATGCGATCATGAACTATAAAATGCAATAGCAATTCGTTATTCTAACAATGCATATCCTTGAATGAGAAATGAGAGTTCTTTTATAGACCGAGAGTCTGCTAAGAATATAAATTTTCCTTTTCAAATAAAATAGATAAAAAAGCCAGTTCAAATTAGCAAGTTTTCTTTAAAAGAAAACAATGAACTGTTTTCTCTTTGTTTTTAACTGTTTTTTCTTTTTTTGATTTTAACTATTTTATTTCTCTTTAAAGCACAGTTAATTCAAAGTTTCTAATTTTGAACTGAAGAGAAGATTTTTAAGAGAATATTTAATTAAATAAACAGAATATGACCTCATAAATGTGTTTTTCTCAATTATTTGAATAATTAAATTCAATTATTGAAATGAGGATATTTATTTAATATTAAAATATTATTTAATTTCTTTTTATGTGTTTTAGCTAAAAGGGGTGAATTTAATTTAATTTAATTACAGTGCTAGGACTTTATAATTAAATTAATTCAATTATAGGGTTTGTTTAGCTAATTGATTGATATTTAGGAATTAAATATAATGTATGATTAATGCAGATTTAGGATTTTCTGTATTTGACACTCAAGTCGAGTAGAGTCAGTCAAAACTCATAATTGCCTAGTACAATAGGAATTTGATGATTCAGAAGAATGACAAATGCAACAAAATTGGTTATGGTTGCAAGATGCTAATTTTGGGGTGTTACAGTTGTTGCTGCCTCTGTTGTCTTTGTTGCTCTCCTATGAGAAATGGCCCCGGATCCATCTGTGGAGCAACAAATTTGAATCGGGTACGCCAACCCTCTCCACTGCCATTAGAACCACCACTACCACCCACTGCGCCCCCACCCCTGTCATCTCCACCATCATCACCATCATATGGCAGAGGGTGTCTCCCATCTCATCCACCATCTCTACCTCTGTCCCTACCACCAATGCCCCTCTCTCTCTGAGCTCCTCCTCTACCCCTGGCAGGATGATCCTCCACAGGATCATAATCTAGAGGGTCCTCGATGCAAGGAATGGCCTCATCTGGTACTATAAAACATGGAAAGGGATGCTGGAGCATCTGTGCTAAATATCCGTCTGAACAACCTGCATCTGCAACATCTAATCGGAGGTCCCAGGAAACTCCAACTATGTCCCTGATCTCCTAGTGTGCAGTCTCGTACCTCAACTGAGGACCCCAATTTGGAATCTCATCTCTGACCCTGGCATATATAGTCATGTCATGACTCCTGCCTTGTACTCTACCGAACTGTCTCAAAACATGGGTACGCATGAACAACTCTATGATGTATCGGGTCCTGCCAATCAAGTATCTACTCTGGAAGAAGAATGATATCTGTCATTTGTCAGATCCCCACTCCTCGCAATCCAGGTACGGTCTCCATACTACTACTGTCATATCATCGAAAAGGTGACGCTAGTACTCTACCTTGCCCAGATGGGGCTACTGGATAAGGCCTGCATACATGTACACATAAGGTTGCTCTGGTGCGCACTACCTATCTACTACTGGCCGTGTAACTGGGATGTGCTCCCAAGCCCAGATCTGCAGAATCAGTATCCTGATAGTCATACTTTGGGAATGATGGTATACAATCTCATGGAGCTCCATATACATGTGCATAAGAATGCAGCTAGCCGATGCAAATCTGCGTCCTGAAACAACCATCTGCTCCAGCATATCTACCCATCCTACAAGAAAACCATGTTGTCCTCTGTCTGGCATCAGGATGCCTCCAATCAATCCAACTAAATATACACACAGATGAACATAGTGATCACACATGTATTCCCAGGTGATGTATCTCTGAGCAAGTGTATCATCTCTAAAGAAACGTTGAGTTGCACCAATAGCAACAATAAATGTCACCTCAAATCGCACCTCGCGACCCTTCACTAGAACTTGTAGTATCCACTACACATCCTCTGGTGTGACATTCATCTCCCCAGTCGGGAGATGGAAGGTGTTGTGCTCTGAGTGCCATCTCTCGGCAAGAGCAGTCAACAACCCTTGATTTACCCTAATGTTGGGTAAATCTATCAAATACTATAAACCTACTCGAGCTACTATATCTAGCTCATCAGCTGACAGCTATCGCGCCAAGGCAATGACACGTCCAGGGTATGGTCCACGGAAAGCTACTACCTCAAAAGCGGCCTGTTTTACATCAAAATAGCAATTACAAAGGAAAATCAGTGCTCTATCTATGATGACTACACAGAAATAAGATCTACTAAGTATTCTGCTAGCCAGCAGATCAAAAATAGTTCACATTTTGCAAAATTCTAAGTATAAAACCAGAAACAATTTTGTTAAAAAAGGGTACAAACCTTTTTATGGGATACGATCCCTGATTTTTGGGATATGATGGCGTATCCTGGATATGATACAGGATTGATAGGGTGTGACGCGGGATGTGGCATACGACCCTATTTTTGCCGAGTATGAGGAAATTCAAAGCCATTCTAAAAACTATGAAAAATGATGAAAATTGGTTCTACAGGGTACGATCCAGGAAATCCCAGATACGATACAGGATTTCTTGTATCCACAGGATACGACACAGGTTGAACAGGGTGTCATCTGGAATCCCAAATGTGACGCAAAACTAAACTGGCTATAACTTCTACAAAAATGCATAAAAATTGATTTTGCAAAATTCACAAGGTAGGTTTATGAGTACTTACCAGAGGTGCGTAGTCAACAGGGCGCTGATGTCGACGGCTGAGCTTGAAACAATGCTTCCTGATTGGGACCACCATCTTCTCTGCGGAGAACTAAAAAATACTAAAGGTAAAAGTGAAAATGAATAGTTAAAAAGTGATTTTTGAGATATATATGGACTTTTTCAGCTATTTAGGAGTTCCAAAACTCCTCCCGGACAACTGAAAATCCATTTCTGTTATCTTTTTGATCAATTGGGAACAAAATCAAAGGTAACTACGCCATTTTACTCAATACAATATAATTTTTTTGCAATAATTCCTGAAAATGCAGAATTGCTCCATCTGTTCCGAAAATTAATTTTCCAAGTTCTATATCATCAAAATTGCACATTTCATCCAAATCTTGGTCAGGCATCATTTTATCAGACTGAAAACTCACATTTTTTGCATAATTAACTTGGTACATGTGTGATTACTCTTAATACACCTTCATTTCTTCACTTCTTCTAAACCAATCTTACTTGACCTAACCGATCACCGCAAGTGATTTATCATTTCAACAGAGAGATTTTTTTTAATTTCATTCCCGAGGGGGCCTGACCACACTATCATCATCAAATTCATGCTCGAAACAACATTAAAATGACTTCATTATCAAAAAACTAAAAGGCACAATGACTCCTTGACTAAGTTGGAACTGTTGGATCGAAGGCTTCGGTTCTCACAAGCTGGATATCCTATGTCTAATTTTTCTTAGATTCTTACTAAGCTCCTGACAACTTCATACTAACTTTTGGATGACAACCAAGTTCAGAATCAGTATTATCAATCTTTGGACGACAATCAAGTTCAGAATTGGTATCTTTAAGATCTTCGCTTATTGACCTTTGTTCGATCAAGTTCAAAGTCAATTCTATCAGTTTAGTACAATCAAGTGCAAGACTGATCTCATTAGGCATTTCGTTCGATCATGGGCAAAATTCTCAAACTTTCTGGAGTCAACATCAAAAAAATTTCTTTGAATCAATGTGCTGCTCGCACATCAATTCAAAGAGGGGAAAATGTAACCACCCTAATTTGGTATGCTCTGACCATACACCCTATTTTCCCTAAGTGTGATCATACCCCCAATTATGTCAAGATAACTCTTTAATCGGCTAGCATAATTCATTCAAATCATATTTAACCTCCTAAGTGATTTAATCACTAAATTTTATTAATCACCTTAGCCAATAAAATCAAACCACTTCAATTCAAATCAAAACATGGCTAAGGAAATTAATTAAAAATAAATAAATAAAATCCTAGTTATACCTCATCACTTGCAAAAGCCTATCCCCTAGCCTAAATTAATCTAATTAATTGGCTATAGTCCTAATTAATTATCAAAAGCAATCAAAAGCTTAAAATAATTAATTTATCTATTTTTAAATGAATATATTAAATATAATTCATTTCATTAATATTCCCTCTGACCTAACCTACTTCAACCACCTCAACCCTGGGTTCAAACCCATCCCAACCTATTCCCCCCATGCTAAGCCTAATCCTAAATCTTAATTTCATCCTAACCCACTTCCTAATGATGCCACATTCCTAATTTTGTGATTAGGAATTCAACCCACTCCCAAAATTCAAAGTTCTCAAGCTTGACCTTAAACCCTCACCCATGCTTCTTAAACCCTCACCGTGCCTCTTAAATGCTCTCATTTAATGCATATTCCCTTCAACCATACCTCATTAATGCTCCCCTCATTAATGCCTCTTACATCCACCATTAATGTTCTTACACCTCCATTAATGGCTTCCTCTCTCCTCTCACTCTCAAATTCTTCTATAAATAGGATGAATTTTGAGCATTTATGACCCTTAATTTTTAGAGTTGAAATCATTGTTATGCTGTTGAGATTATTGTGAAATCATGTTGCATCTTAGCTTTGTTATTATGCATTGTTATTATCTTCATTTTTAGAGCTAACATGCATGTTTCTTGAATATCTAGATTAGTTTTTACTCAAATATTTCATTCTTAGGTTGTATATGTCACTGATTTGTGCATAATCTGAGGGCATGATTATTGCATTCTTCAAACTCCTCCTAGATAGGAAGCAATAGATCAGTTTTAGTGATTTATATGAAACCCTTGCTTTTAATGCTTTTTCACTAATATAATGATCTATTGAAGTGTTGTGTCTTTCTTAACAGGTGCATAAAATAAAACACACATGCATCTCTTGTACTTAGCACTCCATCTATCAATGCTCAGTCTTGGAAATCCTTTGCTTTAATTTGTACATACCTTTTAGTCACTTTTGTGACACTTTGGTTCTTCTGAGAACCCTCCTGGATTGAAATCGATCCAAAGTCATAGTCTGGGGGCAATCGAATCGGCTTTGTCCTCGCAGTATGAGTCAAGTCAGTCATCGTCATTTGCTACTAGGGGCATGGGTCCCCAAATTTGATCACATCTTTGGCTTACACCAGAGTCAGTAATTTGTCATTTTTAAAGGACATCTCGCTACTAACACAAATAGGTGTTTCTCAACACCCTAATCAAAAGTGTTTCTTAACACTATATTTGGATGCATCTGTGTTTCTTAACACACATTAGATACCGCAAACATAAAAAATAGATCGATAGCAATCAAACATATCGCACTCACAAGTACAACGGTGTTTCTCAACACCTCCTACATATACACATCTGAAAACTTTGAAATTGGCTGAAGTATGTTGAAATTCTCCTTGCATGTTGTCTATTTTCATTGATTTTTCATTAATCTTTTCTTTGTCTATTTCTTGTTGGTGTGGTCCTAATGATCCAACGACATCAAATAAATAGGATGTATGTGATAAGAGCTCCTGCATTAAGGCGAAAAAGCCTCACATCCCTCAATCTTGTTTACTTGTACTCCAAGGTGAGGTCAGAGCTATCTCCTTGCCTGTTATTTCTCTTCTTGTTTACGCAAGATCGCACTCATGGTTATCTTGGCTTTGAATGCCTTTATACTGGTGTACTCTTACAACATCAACTAGAAACAACGTTCAAGTCATCTCGACTTTTGTGCCTTGATGCTTACGTTAGTTTCCCATATCTTATCCGATGAAAATCATATTCATATTCTTATGGTCGCAGTAACACCAGTAAGGATTGTATCGACTCTGATGTTCCAAAAATGCTCAATGATGAAAAATTTCAACACTAACGGTTCAGTGACTACACCTTAGGTTGCATTCATGTTAGTCTTGCATCTGCATCTGCATCTGCTTGGTGTTGAAATATGCATAATATCGATATCTCTCTCCAATGTGAACGATATGAGGTTCTTATCAATTAATCTTCTCATCATCAAGTGGTCAGTTGTGCGTGAACCTGAAACCCCTCGCTAATTCAACTATCCTGATTCCATTTTCAGGATCGAAATCAAAATCTGACGTTTGACTTTTTCAGTCAACTGCAACTGACCGCTTGCACAACCAATGGAAATCTCTCATGATTTTCTTCTAATCAATCCTCCTATCATACTTTTGGTCAAATATTGGTCAAAAAAGACCTTCCATCAAGTACATCTTTTGTCCTAACCACTTGGGACCTATTTCTAATCTGATTAGCTTCTTCTTGCATTATGTTATCAATCGAATTGCTTCTCATCACTGGGGCACCTAGCCATATTTTGATTTTGCTCCTGAGGGGGAAGGATCAAGACATCAACATTCTAGTGATTACATCCTCAATCAAAACCCCATCACTTGGGGCATCTCAGCTTCATCGCATCAAATCAAGTTGAGATCATCTTAAATCAAAGGCAACGTAATCAATGGTCTTATACAGTGGTGAATACACTCGAAACCAGACAAGATCAGTCTTAAATGGGATATTCATTATTGAAACCAGATACATTGATCAAATTAGCTTCATCGCTTCAAATCAAGTCAATTTGCTTGCTAATAAAATCTCTTAACGATAATCAGTTTCATCACTTCAAATCAAACTGGTTATTCATTCAAACCAATCAAAAGGTTTAAGAGTTCCTGACAGATGTCCAGTTTTATCACTTCAAATCAAACTAAGCATTCTGTTTATATCTTTTGATCGATCTTCATCCAATCAAACTCAGAGCCGGTCTTCTTCTTCAAAAGAATGGTTTCCTCGCTTCAAATCAAACTATTATGGGTCTTCTCTCTAACAAGTCTTTGAATCAATGCGCTGATCGCACATCAATTCAAAGAGGGGAAAACACAATCACATAAAAATGGTCATCTAAACCCTAGACCCCCAATCTAAAAAAATTAATTAAGAAACCCTAATCTTGATAAACCCTAAGTCCTAAATATAGCAAGAAATTCTTCAATCTATCAATTTGCAGCTAATCTGACCTGAACCCTAGGTCCTAATCAGTCATCGTACTTGATTAATTAATTAATTCCCGAAATCATAATACATTGGAAAATAAACCTTATGTTAATTATTTAATTGATATTATATTATATTAATAAATATATTCAGTGGCTAGCCCACTTTTGCTTTAAAAAAAATTATTTAATTTATATTTTGATATATTAATTAAATAAAATAAAAAAATTGTCAATTAAATAAAAAAGGAATTAAATTAATTATTAAAAAAAGTGCATTCAAAGTCATGTAAATTATTAAAAATACATATGACATCATCAAATCCAGTCAACTGATCATCAAATTGGAAACAATCCAGTTCCACTCAGTTAACTGATTCTCCACTATTTATCATTTTGGAAACATTTCAATTAACTAAGAACTAATTTTGGAAGTTTCCAAAAAGATTGATCAGTCAGCTCAGTCAACTGACTCTTTCGACCAATCATCATCTTTGCACATGGATTGTGCTTCTTCAACCAAATCTGAGCCACTCTTTTCTTTCGATCTCGACCGTCGATTTGAGAGATATTTCTATAAAAGAGAAGCTCATTTCCTTCACAAAGGATGCTAAATTTTGCATTATTGTTATTATAGTGCATTTTACATTCAATAATTTATCACTTTATCTTTCATTATCTTAGCTTTGTTTAGTTTGTTTAATCATGCAAATCTAATCTTAGAGTATATTTTGAATTTGGTGCTTTAAAATGAATCTTTCACATTTCAATTTGGTGCTCTAAAAATCATCTAAATAGATTTGGATTAACTATATTTTGCATATCATTTTAGATCAATCATCTAGATTAAAAATCCTTCATTTAGAACAGATGTAGTCATTGAGTTTGTGATGACCTGAGAGAAAACTCATACTCCTTCCTACTAGAAGGCAATAGATTGATTAGGTTAGTGTAGTTTACGACATTTCAATTTCATGTTTTCTAACCCGCTAACCATGCAATGATCTATTGAAGTGTGTGTGTTTGTGTGCAGCTTGCAGGTACCCATTTTCACAAATATAGTAGGCGAGAAAATTTTGTAGGGATTTGATCTGATAAGCTGGTAGTTGAACGAAGTAATGAAGAAATAAAATCCTATTTGCAGACCGAGGGCTAGCTGTCATTATCTCAAGACCAGTGACAAAAATTGCAACTCCTTGGCTTCATGAAATGGGATGCTTGACAATTTTTGCAACTACTCTCTTGTTAGGGCTGCAATCAGGCAATGCCCTATGCTTATATAAGGTCAAGATTTGTATTGTAACGGGGGAAAATATAGATTTTAAAAAGAAAAATGGAGGATTTTATAGATATATGAAAGGCCCCTTTTTGCAAGCCTTAAGCTATATTTTGTACAATTGAATCATATTAATACAATCAATTGTGCTTCTAGTCCTTTGTTCTTTTCAAGATTCATTGTTCATATATGTTTCTATGCTATTTTTCTAACTTTAGTGCATACATATCTGATCTTTGCTGGATAGATTATGCTATAAGATTCTCTATTTAGTAAACTTTCATTGCATGTCTTCACTCTATGTCTTATATTAAAGGGTTCATCATATATCTATAACTGTTCCTGAGTGCATAGTAGTAATAAAGTTTCCTTGAGATTCCATTTCTTGGAATAACATGTGCATTTGATTTTCAAATTATTCCAAAAGCTTGCCATATTGTTTCAAAGTAGATTAATAAAACTTCTTTCCCTTTTCTATTATCATAAAGCGAAAAGTTAGCCTCTAAAATCTTGGAGGTTGCTTAGTGAAACGTATAAGGTCCCCCATTCACTAAGCTTCCCATAGGTTGTGTATATAGGAGCAATTTTAGATATCAACAATTATTTTTATTGCATGCTCGGTAGGACAACCCAAACATAATACCTAGAGCTTGAGTAAGTGCATGAGCCACATACTAGTCATTAGATCCTAAACTGTGTCCAACCCTTAGTTTCTTGTCCCTCCTTTGGTCTTTGATTGTTTTAGAGGTTTCTAGAAATATGGTTAATTAAAAAAACCACAAATGAATTTCAACCCTCCTAGAAACTTTGTGGCTTGGAATACAAGAAGTCCTTTGGTTCCCCCAACCCCTCTAGTTGTTTGGGTGAAATACCTACTTCAACTCTAAAGGCTCTTCCTAATTTTTTTGGAGAGGATTATAAAACTCCCAGGGAATATTTTCTAGATGTGGTGGAGGTCTTTACACTCCATAATATCATAGAAAAAGACGTTGCTTTGAGGCTTCTAGCAACTTCTTCCAAAGGCAAAGATCAATACTAGTATCATTCTCTCCCACCCAAATCCATCACAAATTGGGACGAGCTGAGTAACCCTTTCTATGAGTTTTTTTTCAAACAAAGGGGACATATCCTCGTTTCTCCAAGGAATGATCACCATCAAGTGAGCTCTGCAAGAAGCTATCACAGATTTCAACACCAGGTTCCACAAGGCCTGGCATAGAGTACATGTTACTGCGTGCCCTCCTGCAGATATGGACTTTGTATTTTACCTTAAAGATTTCAACCCTTGCATATTTTTAATGATTCAATCCATGGGTGGACATACTTTGTCGGACACACATACAATTGTTGTAAAAGCATACAATAGCCTTATAGATGTCGTCCAGCTTCCACCCAGACCTATTATGCCTATTTTTCTAGATTTGTAGATGATCTCTATTCAAGGAGAAGCTAACCTGAGTGATGTCCCAATAATTGCGCCTATACCCCAATCTCATTATTACTACCTAAGTGTGCAACCCGTTACCTCAAACACCCAACCAAATAGCACAATTTCTCTTGCCATACTTGCATCTAAGATAAATGATATGAAAAATTTGTTGCAGACATTTTCAAACGAGATTGTCAACCTAAAAAGGCAGAAATATTCCTCCTCTAAACTTCCTTATCTAAAAAAATATCACTCGGGGAATCCTAATTACCAAGCTAGTCAGAATCAAGGGGGTTCTAAGTTTGGTCACCCACATGCCAACAACCAGCTGGTCACTATTCAAAATTCTTTGCAAGTCGTTCCACTTAGTCAGAATAGAGAGATGGTTCCTGGCCAGAACAATCTAATGGATGACACTACGTGTGGTGATTCCCTTGAAATGTAGAGCATGCACCATGAAATTGCCCCCAGGAAATCTGAAGCAACTCATTGCAGAGCAGAGAGCCCAAGGAATCCATGTTGATCCTAATGTGTATGCATCTCCTGGTATGGAGACTGTCATGCTTACTGTGCAAATGCAAGGTATATCCTTAGAAAGAGAAGTAGAGATTGCTCTTGACCATTCATTGTTCTCATGGGTGGAGGATGAAGAGGTAGTGCTTGTAGATGTTTATTACTCTATTAATGCTGTAACATCTACTTCTAAGACACCACAAGTCCAATCAGACTATAATATTTTCTCTAAACAAAAGATTATAGACGAACCAGTAGTAGCTCAAAGAAATCCTAGCACTAATAAATTTACACTGGAGCCTGCTTTTGTTTCTCCCTATCTGAAGCCTACAGAGACAACGACTTATAGATATGGAGATCATAGGAAGATCATGCCACCTACCTTGAATGTGGTCAATTGGTTAAAACAATATCATGTGAGCTTATCCCTTTGAGATATCCTTACTATTCTAGATCAAAGGTCATTGCTGCAGGAAGCACCGTCTAGCGTGGAGAAGTCACAATCCTTTCTGAAAACACCCCTGCACAAGAAAAATACAAGGAATTGCTAAGAAAATTAGTGATAACTTGAAACCAGACGCATGCTCATACTTCTCTGATGAACCAGGAGATTTATAACGCGAGTGCCAAAGTGCAGAAAGCTATCACCATCAAGTGAGCTCCGCAGGAAGCTGTCACAGATTTAAACACCAGGTTCCACAAGGCCTGGCATAGAATACATGTTACCGCGCACCCCCTTGTAGATATGGACTTTGTATTTTATCTTAAATATTTCAACCCTTGCATATTTGTAATGATTTAATCCATGGGAAAACATACTTTGTCGAACACATATATAATTGCTTTAAAAACATAAAATAGCCTTATAGATGTAGGCCAACTTCCACCCATACCTATTATGCCCATTTTTTTAGATTTGCATACAACCCCTCTTCAGGAAGAAGCCAGCCCAAGTGTTGCCCCAACAATTGCGCCTATGCCCCAATCTCATTATTATTATCCAAGTGCAACCCCTTACCTCAAATACCCAACCAAATAATACAATTTCTCATGCCTTACTTGTGTATAAGATAAATGCTATAAAAAAATTGTTGCAGACGTTTTCAAACGAGATTGTCAACCTAAAAAGGCAGCTGGATTCCTCCTCTAAACTTCCTTATCAAAACAACTATCATGCGGGGAAGCCCAATTACCAAGTAAGTTGGAATCAAGGGGGTTCTAAGTTTGGTCAACCACATGCTAACAACCAGCTAATCATTGTTCAAAATACTTTGCAAGTCGTTCCAGTTAGTCAGAATAGAGAGTTGGTTCCTGGCCAGAACAATCTTGCAAATGACACTAACGTGTGGTGCTTCCCTTGCAATGCAGAGCATGCACTACAAAATTGCCCCCAAGGAAATATACAGTAGCTCATTGTGGAGCAGAGAGCCCAGGGAATCCCTCTTGATCCTAATGTGTATGCATCTCCCGGTATGGAGATCGTTGCACTTATTGTACAAATGCAAGGCATGTCCTTAGAAATAGAAGTAGAGATCACTCCTGACCACGCGGTGTTCTCATGGATGAAGGACAAAGAGGTAGTGATTGCAAATGTTTATGACTCTAGTAATCCTTCAGCATCTACTTCTAAGACACCACAACTCTGTTAGAGTATTATTACTTTATACTTATTAATTAAATCATATCGATTTAATTATATAAGATTATATTACTCTAGTTACTTAAGCTTCACTTAGGTACATTATTAATCAATTATTAATTAATAATGTGCAACCTAGTTTTCCTTTAGGGTTTCTTTCTCACCTTTTATAAGGTTGAGCTTTGTACTTTTTCGTTAATCTCTTATGCATTTTTCACATTCTGAGAGTATTTTCCTTATGTCTCCATTTTCTTCTTTTCTTGTAACAGGTTATTGGCTAACAGGTTCTTCTTGGGTTGTGCAGAATTGAGTTTGATCAATTCTTACATGGTATCAGAGCTCAGATCTGTGGCCGCCTGTTCCTGATTTGAAGATTTTTCTTGGAGTTTCAAGGGTTTCATCTTTCAGCCGTAGTTTTTGGTTGGATCTGGAAAAAATATTTTTTAGAGGCATCTTGGGGCAAAACAGACCTCTCCAATGAATTCAGAGGATCGATCCGGTGAATTTTGATATAAAATTCGACCTATTTGGCCTCCGGAGCATATGGAAAAAAAAAATTTGCCCTTTTAGGGCCGTACAGCACAGTTTTCGAGGGAAAAAAATGCAAAAAAATTTTAAAAAGGGCATTTTTTGTGCAAACCGGGGCGCGCCACCCCGGCGCCGCCTTGGCTCGGCCCGCGCTCAGCCCACCGACAGCGCGCAGCTCACCGGCTGCTAGCCTCCGGCGGAGCTGCCAGCGCCACCAGCAGCGCCGCCTAGGAGCAGCCGCCACCGGCCCGCCTCCCGCCACCACAGGGCTGACGTCAGCCTGACGTCAGCAACCGGAATTTTTTTCCGGCAACTTTTTCAAAAATTTTCTGGCGACTTCAATTTTTCTGGCCACCGCATAGTTTTTTCAGTGATGACATCATGCTGATGTCAGTGACGGTCATACGGCCGTCAATTTTTTTCCCGTCTCTGGTTTTTTCCAAGGAGCTCAGTGTTTGGACCTCCTGTCATATTTTTGGCCATAACTTGGGCATACGGTGTCCGTTTTTTGAAAACAAAATATCGCTGGAAAGGTGTTTCCAAGCCCGTCGCATTGGTGCAGGTCTCATTTCCTGATTTTTCCATTTGGTTGCCAGTTTTTGCAGTCAAAGTCATACCTTCCTTTGTGCTCCTGTTCTGCTTCTGGAACTCAGGTTTTTTTCTCGTTTCTTGTGCTTTCATAGTATTTTGGGGTGTACGGGGGTTAGTATTATACATTGTGGAGGGTGCATTTTACTTTCTATCATTTCATTCAGAAAGACCCTTCTACTTCCGTCTTACTCTTCTTTCAATGTCGGACCCCTCTGTGGCCCGACTAACACCTCACAACTACCACACATGGAAGCCACACATGACCAGACTCCTCATGTCATGAGGTTTATGGTCCTGCATGGATGCAGTTCAGCCAGTTCTTCAGAGGCCTT
>MU226328.1:443188-471668 GCA_018584345.1 Thuja plicata
CATTCCTTTTGTCTTTGCTTGCTTTTATATCTCTTTTTGGAGAGGAGTTTTTCCCACTGGGTTTTCTCCTTTGTCTCTGGTTTACAGAGATTTCCTTGTACTGGGTACCTGATCAGGCCTTGTTGCCAGGACACATTTCTTGCTTTCATAGTTTTTTGCTAGGTCAGCTTTCTCCCTGCGTTCAGCTTAAGGGGGGGTGTTAGAGTATTATTACTTTATACTTATTAATTAAATCATATCGATTTAATTATATAAGTTTATATTAGTCTAGTTACTTAAGCTTCACTTAGGTACATTATTAATTAATAATGTGCAACCTAGTTTTCCTTTAGGGTTTCTTTCTCACCTTTTATAAGGTTGAGCTTTGTACTTTTTCGTTAATCTCTTATGCATTTTTCACATTCTGAGAGTATTTTCCTTCTGTCTCCATTTTCTTCTTTTCTTGTAACAGGTTATTGGCTAACAGGTTCTTCTTGGGTTGTGCAAAATTGAGTTTGATCAATTCTTACAAACTCCAATCAAACTATAATCTTCACTCTAAACGATGGAATATAGGTGAACCAGTAGTAACTCAAAGAAAGCCTAGAACTAACAAATTTACGCTGGAGCCTATTTTTGTTCCTCCCTATCTGAAGCATAAGGAGAAAATTACTTATAGATATGGATATCATATGAAGATTGTACCACCTACCTTGAATGTGGTCAATCGGTTGAAATAAGATACTGTGAGCTTGTCCCTTTGGGATATCCTTACTATTATGGGTCAAAATTCATTGTTGCAGGAAGCACTATCTAATGTGGAGAAGTCACAATCCTTTCGGAAAAACACCCTTGTGCAAAAAAATAAAAGGAATCACCAAGAAAATCATCGAGACCTTGAAACTAGATGCATGATCATACTGCTCTGATGAACCAGGGGATTTCTAATGCAAGCGCCAAAGTGCAGAAACCTAAGCCTACTCTCTTCTATCTGACTCTCATTATAAATGGTAATTTACTACATAATTTCATGATTGATAGTAGAGATAATACTATTGGCATGCCTAAGTAGATAGATGAAGCATTAGGCCTTGAGTACGAGCCAATGAATAGAGGATTCATGTAGCTTAATTGAAATAGGGTCCAGACCATAGGAATCATTAAAGGGATCCCACTTACCTTGTATGCCTACCCAAGTATTATTGTGCTACAAGAGATGTTCATGATAGATATTCCCACAGCTTTTTGGCTTTTTCTTTCTCAGGACTTCATCGCTATAATAGGTAGGTATATTTCCTTAGACTGGTTGCATCTCATTCTAAGAAACAAGCACGGTTCAAAGCATAAGATCCTCTCTCATCCCTTGCATGTTGAATATGTAGTATTCAAAGCCTTGTCCAATTCTGAAACCTAGGAAGCACAACTTGAAAATGAGGAAATACCTGAGTCTAGATCAACATGCGAAGCACTTCTAAAGGTCTATGTTGATTCTAGCCAATTTTCAAGTTACCAACCTACTGTCCTTGACACTTACCTGATCTATGAGGAAGATCAAGTTATTCCGCATGTGTCTAAGGATGTTATAGCTAATGCCGAAGACAAAAGGAATAGATACTCTACTATCTAGACATTGCACTTCGATGATGGTAGATGCAAGAAAGGTTCTAGTGCAAGTATTTTTTAACCTCCCCTTCTGGTGAGATAATTTTCAGATCATTTTGTTTCTAGTTTCCATGTTCCAACAAGGAAGTGGAGTATGAAGGACTCATTCATGGGATGAGACTTGATGAATGCATGTGCATCAAACAATTAAAGGTTCTCAGAGATTCTAGGATTTTTGTTCATCAAGTGCAGAACATGGCGATCGTAAAACATGTGTGGATGTGCTCCTACCATCAAAGAGTGTGGGATCTCATCGAAAGCATTGATGATTTCAATATTTTCAGGTTGTGCCAAGGAAGAAGAACGTAGACATGGAAAACCTGGCTATGGTCGACTCTCGTTTCTACCCAACCACTGACCTATTGAAGAAAAAACATGCAGTTTGAGTGATCGTAAGACCCTTTATGCCTGATAATGATCAAAACTAGCAAGTCTTTGAGAATGAAGAGAAAATCATGACATCCCTACAAAATTTCAACGAGTTCCAAGATTAACTACAACCAAAGATAATAGAGGTATACAGAGATCAGGTCATCTAGTTGAGGGGAAACAAGCTTCCTGGATGTTTGATCACCCTAGAGAATATCTTTGCTTGTGATGACACCAATACTAATAGGGAAAAATTCATGGTGGATGAACAAGACTACAGTGACCTAGAAGTCAGCAAAGGAAAGATGCTAAAGGTTGGGAATAATATTCCCCAACATGGCCGGGAACGACTGATACATCTTTGTGAAAAGTATCAGGGTGTAGTTGCCTAGTCTTATGAAGACCTCAAAGGCTATGATCGCTCATTTATCCAACATACCATTGAGATAGAAGAGGTAGAAAGGACAACCTAGAAAAAGCACAGACTGGTAAACCTAAATATTGAGTCGCTAATGGTCAAGGAGTTGGCCAAGCTCATGGATTCTTGCATCATCTTCTCAATTAATCATAGCATATGGGTATCCAACCTAGTCTATGTCTACAAGAAAAATGGAGACATCTACCTTTTGTTGACTTCTGTGACCTAAATAGAGCTTCATTAAAATATCACTATCCTCTTCCATCTATGTAAGTGATATTTGTTGACTTGGTGGTTAGCACCTCCTTGGAGATTCGTGACATGGCTTAACCGCCTCCTGTGGGTTGGGTTAAATCTGGTATTTGTATTAAGCATTGAAAGTTTGAGCTTTTGGTGCAACAAAAAATGACTCCAATAATTGGTATCGGAGCCTTGGGTCATAGGTTTGAGTCTCCCTTCAGTGGGTGCTGAAGTCTCAGCCGGTGCTGAGGGGGAGATTGTTGACTTGGTGGTCAACACATCCTTGGAGATTCATGGCATGGCTTAACTACCTCCCGTGGGTCAGGTTAAATCTGGCATTTGTATTGAGCATTGAAAGTTCAAGATTTTGGTGCAAACACAAATGATTCCAATACTATTGTAGTCGTTCACCAGATTTGAGATATTTTCTCTGCTAGATGGTTTCTCAGGTTACAACAAGGTGCTAGTAAAGGATGATGATCGACACAAAATAATGGTCACCACTAAGTGGGGAATGTTTGCATACGAAAAGATGCCCTTTGGTTTATCCAACACTAGCACAACCTTTCAGCGTGATATGGGTGTCACTTTTAAGGATTTGATAAATAAGATCATCTTGATCCACTTGGATGATCTTACTATATTTTCAAAGTCCGCAGTGGACCACTTCGATCATCTGGAGGTCGTGTTTCAAAGATGCCAGGAGTTTGGCATCTCACTTAAGCCAAAGAAGTGTGTGTTCAGAGTTTCCCAGGGGAATCTCCTCAGACACGTGGTATCCAAAGATGGCATGGCTATAGATCCAGATAGAATTTGATCAATCCAAGAGTTTTCACTTTAAGTAAATAAAAAGAGCTTTAAGTCTTTCCTCAAGAAGATTAATTTTGTAAGCAAGTTCATAACCAAATTTTTTTGACTAGTGAGGCCTATCACTTTGATGCTAAAGAAGGACCTCCAATTTAAATGGACTCCATTAGTGAGGGAAGCTTTCAACAAGATAAAAGAGGCTATTGCATCTGCCCATGTTTTGGTGAAACCAAACTTGTCATAGGATTTCATCATGTATGTATATGCGAGCAACTTCAATGTTGCCATGGTGTTAGCGCAATAGAACAAAGAAAGAATGAGTGAAAACCTGATTGCCTTTTACTCCAAGATGCTCAAGGAATATTAAATTAAGTACAAATTCATAAAGAAGCAATCATTTTCCATAGTCAAAGGGCTCAACAAATTCAGGCACTTCATACCTTCCAAAAAAAAATAACGCTCTTTGTTGCTCACCCCAACATCTATGAAAACGTCATGGAGGGTAATATTACTAAGAAAAGGGCCAATTAGATTACAAAAATCATGGAGTACAACATCTCTGTCAGACCCACCAAGGTGATCCATGGAAAAGGCTTATGCAAATATATTGCTCGAGAAGTAGATGCATCCAACACGGAAGCAGATGAAGCATTCCTTGTACAACAAGCTCTTATCAAGTCCTATTGGGTAGTGGAAAGGATGGATTTCATGCAAAGTAGGAGATATCTTCCTTGTCTTCCTTCTCACAAGAGAAGATATTACTGACTGCAAAATTTTGGCTTCTAGTTGTTTGATGATGTTCTATTCAAGAGGAACTTTGATGGTGTCCTCCTCCACTGTGTTGGTAGGCTTGATGCAGTAATAATTCTAAGAGAATTCCACAGTGGCTCTGTAGGAGGTCACTTTTCAACCCAAACTACTGTGATGAATATCACCCAAGTAGGTTACTACTGGTCATTTATGTTCAATGATGTGCATGCTTTAGTTCGCAAATGTCACGAATGAAAATTTTATACTGGAAAGAGAAAAGGTTCAACTATGCCCTTTTGTCCTATTTTGGTAGACAAGTCTTTTTCTCAGTGGGGCCTAGATTTCATTGGTATGATCAACCCAACATCAAGCGCCAGATACAAATGGATCCTTAATGCTACCGACTATTTCACCCGATGGACAGAGGCATCTTCACTGAAGAGCATAACCAAAAGGGAGATCCTAAGCTTCCTTGAAGATATAGTCACCCACTTTGGCCTCCCCAAAGACAATCGTTTCTGATAATGCAAAGAATTTCCTGGGTTCTCAGTTGTCTGAGTTTGGTATCGCAATGACATCTTCCTGAAGACCTCCTCCAACTATTACCCACAAGGTAATGGTCTTGTGGAGTCAACAAACAAAAATCTAATCTGCCTAATCAAGAGTATAAGATATGAACATAAGCTTGAGTGACATAGGCATATGCATAATTCTCTATGGGTCAACTGCATTACCCCAAAGGAAATTCTCAAAGACTCACCTTATGAGCTGGTCTATGGAAAAGACATTGTGTTCCCCATTTATGTGAAACTCCCAGTGTTGCAACTACTCAAAGTCACTCAAATCAAATAAAATTCTCTTATGGAGGTTAGGATCGTAGAGTTGTTGGAGTTGCAAGAGAAAAGGGAAACATATTTTGATGCTATGAGTACCAGGAAAGGAGTTGTGAAGATGTGGTTCGACAATGAAATATTAGATTCCAAATTCAAATAGGGAGACCGAATATTGAAATACAATGAATGTGGAGCAAAGCCTGGCCAACATGAATTTTTTTTTATCTGAATTATGAAATTAGATTACAATACCTGGTGTGATACTTGCAATATTGTTAAGTTCAATATAAAAACCAGAAGATTAACAACATAATTATAAGCCAAAAAGTGACCCATTCTATTTGAAATTGGAGTTTATACAAATTTGATGGATCCCAAGGGTCACTAGAATCCCTTGGAAATGAAATTAATATTCCTCGCAATGTTTATTACAAATAAACTATTAAAAACTAGTAAAATATAAAAAAACTATATATAAAATAGGCCTACTTGGAGAAGGCATAACTTTCTAGTCCTAGCTCTGAATTGCGAACCATTTATTCTGTTGGAAATGTATTTGATAGATCTCAAACCAAATTTAGGTCACACCTAGGTAAGCCCTCCCCAAGGAAGATAGGCCCCAAAATGCCTCAAAGACCTTCAAATTTGCAATTTACCAAAATATAGAAAATACCAAAAAATTGGATTTCAGTATTTTCCTAATTCCATCTTGGACTATGCTTTAATCATTCCCCCCAATTGAGAGGAAATGGGATCCATTGCACTAATCTGTTGCAACAAATGAGGAAATTGTTCTTCAATTTATTCTTTAGTGAACCACTTGCCTTTATGAGAATCCTGACCAGCTCGAACCATCTGATAATGAGGAATGTTCTGATTTCTCAAAGTCTTAAAAGTCACTTCAGTAACTTGGTCACACCGGACTAGAGCAGTAGTAGATGGATTTAATTCTACAACTTTAATATGTTTAGTAGCTTAGAACATGTCCAACAAAGGAGGAAAATAGGGTCAGAACAATTCCACATTGAAAAATGGATGCCATCCCAAAAAGGATGGCAAATTAAGTTCAAAAGAATTCTCACCAACTTGTTTCACAATAGTATACAAGCCATGAAGATGAAGAGGATGGCATGGAGGTGGAGGAATAGGTAGGGATTGAGGAAGAGGATGAAGATGGAAAAGACATGGTAGAGGATGTTGAAGAGGAGGAGGATGAGGCTCCAGCAGAGGACTCTGTTGATGAAGGGAGCGAGGATGAGAGTGCTTCTCCTTTGTTGGCTAGGGCCCAAAATCAGATTCAGCTGAAATCTCTGAGAGTGATTCAACTTTGGTATCAGATTGATACCATTAGATAAGAGTTTTTTGGGCCTCTCTTATGTTTATTATGCTACTATCTCTTTTTTTTCTTTGGATTATGCTCTACACATAACCTATTTTGTTGTTTGAGCCTCTGGTGCTCTTTGTGATTCACAATCCTTTTGGGTGGATTGGGCTATGAACCTATTTTTTCTACTACTCTGCCATGTTTTCTGAACTTTTTATATATAATACTATCTCAGCTTCGGCCCCTTAATGATAAAAAAAAGTATACAGGCCATAACAAAGAGGATGAAGCTTCTTGTCTGGTTCGTGAAGGTGCTCTTTCTGAAGATGTAACCATTCCTATTTACCAATTTGAAACTGATGAGGAGTTATATGTTTATACTTCTAATTACTCTGCTCCAAAATCCCATGAACTTGTTGTTGTGGGTGTCTAATGTTATCAATGATTTTTTCTGCTTTATCCACCTCCTTGTCAGCATTCAATAAACTATCAAATTGCAGAACCAGTAGTGCTACATCCATAGGTTCCAATGGATGATACCCAAGACAAACCTTAAATGTACCATGACCTGTAGTACTATGGAGTGCACGGTTGTAGCTGTGTTGCATGTAGGGTAAGATTTCATCCCATGTGCGAGGATGGTTTGAGTGATACATCTGTAAGATATGAATGATCATTTGATTCACCACTTCTGTCTGCCCATTTGTTTGGGGATGGAATGATGTGGAATTTTTCAACTTTGTGTCCATTTTAGCCCATAGTGCAGACCAAAAATTGCTGATGAACCCACTATCCTAGAAATAATGCTTTTTTGAAAACTAAAATGCACTGAAACATGTTCAAGAAATAACTTGGCAGTCTCTTCTGCAGAAATATTCTTTTTACATGTCACCATGATAACCATTTTTGAAAACCTATCTACCACAACATATACACAATCATGCCCCTGCCTGGTAGTTGGAATCGCAAACATACAATCTATTGAAACAAATTGTCATGACTTATCAGGAATAGGTAAAATATAAACCCAACTTATGGCTTGTTGGCTTTGCAATTGCACAGGTTGCACAAGCTGGTATATATGAAATGACATCTTGCTTCATTTTTGGCCAATAGAAATACTTTTGAAGGATAACATGAGTCTTACCAATACCAAAATGTCTTGCAACACGACTGTAGTGAGCTTCCCATACCATTTTCTTTTGTTCCTCGGTGGGTAGACATATATGACCAACACTACAAAGCAACCCATCCTGCAAGAGAAAATCAAAGACAAACTTTTCTTCTACCAAATTACTATAGATGTTATCGAAATAAAGGTCAATACGATATAGTTGTTTCCAAGTGGATGATTAATGAACACATGAATCCAACACCATTTTCAAACCTACAATTGGAGGCCTACTCAAAAAATCTTTCACTTTGGTACTGCTTCCTTTTTTTATGATGAATGTTGAGGTGAAATTTTTGTAGATAAGCTGACCACCTTTGATGTCTATCATTCTAAATATTCCCTTGTATTTGCAAGAATTGAAGAGGTTTATGGTCTGTATGTATGACAGTTTCCTTTCCCAGTATATAATGTTTCCATTGTTTGTAGGCCTGAACAATAGCATAAAAATCCTTGTCATAGGTGGGGTACCTACTTATTGTATCATAAATTTTCTCACTATGATAGGCAATGAGATACCCATGTTGCATCAGTACGGCACCAAGAGCATAATCAAATGCATCTGTTTCTATCTTGAATGGTTGTTGCAAATCTGGGAGGACCAGTACTGGTGTTGAACATAATCTTTTCTTTAATTCCTCAAATGCTCATTGCTTTGCCTGTATCCACTGAAATTTTTCTTGTGCTCCACCCCTTAGTGATTGATTAAGAGGCCATGATATGTGTGAGAAACCAAACACATATCTGCGATAGAAGTTGCGAAGCTCTGTGAAAGTTTTAGGAGATGGCCAATCTCTGATTATTTGAATCTTTGATGGGTCAACATGAACACCCTCAGTATCAATGATATAACCTAAGTATTGAATACTCTGCATACCAAAAAATCACTTCTCAATGTTGGCATAAAGTTTGTGTTGTTGCAGAGTTGAAAGCACTTGTTCAACATGTTGCAAATGCTTATACCAAGTCTTGCTAAAGGTGAGTATGTCATCCAAGTAAACAACCACAAAAGAATCAATGAATGGTCTAAGTACATCATTCACCAACCTCATAAATGTGGTTGGGGTATTTGTTAGGCCAAAAGGCATAACCAACCATTCAAACAAACCTTAGATTTAAATGCAGTCTTCCATACATCTGCTCGATCAATTGGTACTTGGTGATATCTAGACTTCAAGTAAATTTTTGTAAAGAACTTAGCCCCCTAAGTTGGTTCAAGAAATCATCAATTCAAGGGATTGGATATCTATTTTTTACAGAGATTTTGTTCAATGCCTTATAATCAATACAAAGTCTCCATGTCCCATATTTTTTTTAGCAAGGATAATTGGACTGCCACAGGGTGAATCACTTGAACGAATGTGTCTTTTCTGAATAAACTCTTGAATTTGTCTCTTGATTTCACCATTTTCCAAAACTGGCCTCCTATATATTGGCTCATGTGGTAGTGGTGTGCTTGGGATTAAATTAATAGAGTGCTTTACTTGATAGTGTGTTGGAACTTCCGCTGGTGGTTTAAATACACTATGACATTCTTTCAAAATTTTATCCATCTGATTTTGTTGATTTGATGTTGTGGTTACCTTGGCATGTGTATTAAGGAAAACTGACTTTGTTTTTTCATAGAAAATCATGAGTAGAACAAAAGCTCCAATTTGAGCAATCAAAGGTTTACATTGCTTAGCACTAATTAAAGAAGCAGTTTGTGTTGGACATACCTCTTCCCACCAAGCTTGATTGTAACACTATGTAGCCTGGATTCATACACTTCATGCCTCTGATACATGTATGGCTGCCCCAACAAGACATCACATACATGTAGCGGTGCTACATCACATATCACTTCATCCTTGAAAGGCTTTATTGACTATGATAGACGACACTATTGATTTATTTGAATATATTGTCCCTCATTTACCCATCCCATAGAGTATGGTTATGGGTGTCTTATCACTTTCATATTTAATCTTTTGAGTGTCTCCCTAGAGATCAAATTCTTTTGGCTCCCACTATCAACAATAAAATATAGAGGTTTTCCATCAACCCACATATGTGAATGAAAAAGTCTCTCTTCATCTTCATGAGACAATAAATTAACAGTTGCAACTATGACATATGGGTTTGCTTCTATGACAGAATCATTCTCATTTTTCTCAGAAGTATCTATTGGCGATGATTTAACTTTAACTTATTCTCCTTATATTTTTGTCATCAGATTTTTAATACTTCAACAATCCTTTGTATTATGGGTTGGGGAATTATGCATCTCACACCACATGCATGTATTTGTTTGTGTCTTTTTAGCAGCCCACCATGTGTTCTTACATGAATTTGAGTGAGGTTCCTTGGTCACTCGTTTCCCTACATATTTATTGCCACCTTCAACCCTTGGCTTATTATTTGCAAAGTAGTCCCTCTTCCCTTTCCACTCGAATTTCTCTTCAATTTTTGTAGCATATTTATAGTCATTTTCCAATGTCTCAATATTCAAAATTTCCAAGCATAGTCCAGGATAGAATTGGGAAAATACTGAAATCCATTTTTTCGGTATTTTCTATGCTTCAGTAAACTACAATTTTGAAGGTCTTCGGGGAATTTTGGGGCCTATCTTCCTCAGAGAGTGCTCACATTGGTGTGACCTCTTAAATTTGGTTCAAGATTTATTGAAGACCTTTCCAACAGAGTAAACAGTTTGCAATTCGGAGCTAGGACTAGAAAGTTATGCCTTCTCCAAGTGGGCCTATTTTTATATATAGTTTTTTTATCTTTTTGGTAAATTTTAATAGTTTATTTGTAATAAAAATTATGAGGACTCTTCATTTCGTTTCCAAGGGATTCTAGTGACCCTTGGGATCCATCAGATTTTTATAAACTCCAATATTCGAATAGAATGGGTCACTTTTTGGCTTGCAATTCTGTTGTTAATCTTCTGGTTTTTATATTGAACTTAACAATACCGCAGGTATCGCACTAGGTATTGTAATATGATTTCATAATTCAGATTAGTGGTATCAGAGTGGGAATGATCCTTTATGCAAATTTACACAATTTCCTCCTACCAAAGACTAGGATTGGATACACAAGATTTGTCAAAATATCCACCTTTGAGACGCACATGATCGAAGATGGCAGACGATGCTATGAAGCAATTGGTGAAAGAGGCTTTAAATAATAAATGAGAGGAGATGATGAGTCAAATTTCATGCCTTATAAAGAATCAACAACCCTTTGGACCAGGAACTCCTTTTCATGGAAATACCCCTTTCAAAGTGCAGGTAAATTTTGACACACCAAATTTTGAAGGAAAAGTCAATGTTGAAGTTGTAGAAAATAATTTCTTAGATGTAGAGAAAATAAAATTTTCTCTCCTCAAAGCTAAAACCCATGTGAAATTATCATGGTCAGCCAAATTAGCAAATAAAGAATGATAATTATCTAATGAAGACGACTTGGGAATATCTCTTGATAAAATAGGCCCACTTGGAGAAGGCATAACTTTCTAGTCCTAGCTCTGAATTACGAACCATTTACTCCGTTGGAAAGGTCTTCAATAAATATCAAACCAAATTTTGGAGGTCAAACCAAGGTGAGACCTCTTTAAGGAAGATAGGCCCCAAAATGCCCTAAAGACCTTGAAAATTGTAGTTTACTTAAATATAGAAAATACTGAAAAATTGGATTTCAGTATTTTCCCAATTCCATCCTGGACTATGCTCTAATCAATTTGACAGTCTTTGGAGGGTTCATTCCTCATTATAGGATGCAAGGAGAACAATTCCTTCGAGCTTGAGAACATAAATGGTGAGCCCCTCAGGATTTTGGTTAACGAGATCCACCTCAAACATTTCATTTAAACCTAGTAGTAAGTATGTAAATTTTGTAAATATGGGGCGTTAGTTTTGAGTGTGTGCGTAGGGCTCGAAGCTTGTTGTTAATTTTTTGTGAATTTTTTCTCTCCAGGGTCCTTGTCCTTTTCAAAGCAAGCTAGGGGTGCATTTTGAAATTTTGAAGTAAGAAGATTGATGATACAAGGTATCGTAAGCTATACTCTGTGTATCTCTCATGATGCCACATGTCCAACGCGTTGTCTTTCGTGGCATAGGAATTTTGCTTATGGCTCCAAGCATTAATGTAATGCTCCCAATTTGGTGTGAATTTTTTAAGAAAGAATGATTTAGGATGAAGGGGGTGAAAAAGGGGATACATATTTCTCTAGAAGGCAGGTTGGCGACTATATGTGCATTCAAGACATTAATCCACACGAGGGGTATTAATAGTATTAACCACTAAAGAAAGTATGCAGAACACCACGAGATGTTCTTTAACATCTTTTTAGGCATTAAAGTCAAAACATTCATTTGCATTTAATAAAAGCTTGCTGCCAAAGTTATAAGATTAAGCTTATGCCTTGGCAATTTACAGAGCACTTCCAAGAAGCCCAAGGCAATTGAAATTGTTCCCAGTTGAGCGCTGAAAGAAAATTTGAGCTTAAGCATAGTAAAGTCAAACCAAAGTAAACAAGAATTATCTATGGTTACAGAGATGGGTGAATCAAGTGCAGCAACAAGAATCCATGACCCTGTAGAACTTGTTGATATTTTCAGAGAAGTTTCTTTTGCTTCCCATTTAATACCCGCAAAGCCAGTATATTCGAAGACCAAATCAAATGATAAGGGAATGATCAAGAACCCATCATCCATGGTCGATCTTTATGAAAATGTCTTTGACCTTGACTTGTGTGAGAAACCCAAGACCCTCAGAGAGGCTGCATGTGCGTGAATGATTGCTAGCAAGAAGAAGATGGACGCTCTTTCACCTGCATGAAAGCTATAGAATAGTAGTCTTCCACAATATGTGGTGCCTAGGGTTCCATATTGCCTTGAATTTATTCACTTATGTATGCAACATTTCAATTTAAGTCTCGACATCATTCAAGGGAGTAAAATGAAAGTGTTAATTAGCATAGATAACATTATGGAAATGCTATGTATCCTTGTGCCTACAAAATCTACTAAAAACTTTAGCAAAGATTCCTTTTAGGGTTATTGGAATACAAGGTGCGATACCGAAAGTTTTTATAATACAGTGTATGGTAAAGACCCAGCAAATATGGAGCCTTCAAATTTCCTGTCTCTTAAAAGTCTATCCAAAGACACACAAGACGTTTTCTCTATGATAGCATATATCTAGTGTTTCGACCATGACTTTGATGTGACACCTAATCAAATATGTATACTATTTAAGCTCCGCAAGAAAAAATAGCTTTTCTAGTATAAATTTGCAGAGGTCTTGGCCGAGGAAATTCACCCCCAGCTTGCCAATTTTCAGCAACAATTTATGTTCAGGTATTCATCCTTCCTTATGCATATATTTCCATATAAAAAAGATGACTTGTTTGGCCAATTCTTGAACCTGGCAACACATAATCAAAATGGGGAGAGGTTACTAGTAATAGTATGGACCCCAATCTTGTCAGCCACATATGATTTTTATACTTTCTCCCATACCTTCTTGGTCCCCGTAGTTCAAGATCTTGTGGGGCTGGACACTATCCCATAGTTCAATGTAGAGAAACTTGACTAGATGATCACATGTAACCCTCACTATGAATGGTTTTTAGGTGGATATTTTTTCTTTGGTTTGAGTTCATGGCTTCATAGCGGAGCCTTTACACCTACCTTTTTGTGTGTCCCTTTTCACCCTAGCTCTGGAAATTTTAAGGAAGATGGTTTTCATAGAGTGTCGAATAGGAGGAGGAAAGCATGATATTGCTAACATTCTCAATAAGAAAATCCTAGAACCCTTCATGGTGGAAAGGAGGCTTGAGGCGGAAGGAGTACTTAATTCTAAGCTTCTACAGATTGGGCTCCTATTATTTGATGATAAATGGAATTTTGATCCCGATGGCTGCCTCTCAAGAGGAAGAATTTTGTTAAGCACATACCTCATGAGTATTGGGACAATCACATGAGCCATGCAGTAGAGGACCCAAACTTTTATATTGATCTCACCTAGATTCCTGAAGATGAGCACACTCCATGGAATAGTTTTTACAAGGTCTTTGCAACTACGGACCCCTCTAAGAAGATAACAACAAATATTTTAAGAAAGATGGACGAGGATGCTTGGTTAGATGAAAAAATATTGGCCTTTTTGATCTATAGGTAGGAGGTTATGTAGCTTTGTACAAATATAGTTAATTTCTCAACTAATGAGCAATTTGAAGAAATTTAGAAAAATTAAATGGTAATGATTCAATTAAAGAATATAACCCCTAGGAGGGTGGTATAAATGAGGTTGAATTCATCTCCATTTAGTAGGTGCATCCAAATGCTCCTTCATTTATGAGATTTTCAGTCCTCACGAAGCATCCAAAAGGCCACGCACCCAGGTAAGTAGGAAGAGGGCGAACGATTCTTCTTCCTCCTCTTCTCAAAAACCCCCACCTTCTAAGAGACCGCATGTTACCATCAGCCAGGGGAGTGTTCAAATAGTAAACCTTAACACTAATATGCTAGCCACGTGTTCGGTGCAGGTAAGTTTTACTCTCCCTCTTCTTTCAGCACAATCTATGGTTTCTCCAATTATTTCTATTCCTGATGTTGTTTTGATTTTTCCACTAACAACCTTGGCCACAATACCCTCCATTATTGTGTCATTTGTATCCCAGCCCACCTCACTATCGTAGAGCGCATCCATCAATGTGGCTGAATCTTCCCCATCCACATCAACAACACTTGCTCCCATTGTTTCACTTTCTACCACTGCTAATCCCTTTTCCACACAGCCAGTGACTAGAGCATTAACTTTTGATACCACTCCTTTGGTATTTTTGAGCCTAGTCTCAATAATGCCACCACCTCCTACTTTGCAAGGGATCCCTTTGTTCTCCCCTAATACTATGGCTATGCCACTCCAAGCCAAATCATAGTCAGCTATTATTCAAATCTCATATGCCCTTCTTCCTAAAGTTGCTTTTGCAGTACAATTCATCCCATTATATGTGCAGTTGCAACAGCAGGCAGATTTTTCTAATCTTACCCGATCTCAAAGGTCACAAAAGAGGAGACCAAATGATGCACAAAATTTGGTGGAATCCATTGGGCAAACATTTTATAGTGAGGAGCAACAAAATTTGAGGAGCCACATTTTATTGGGGGATCCCCAGCTCTGCAGCAAAAGTCACGACGTCCAGAGACACCATAGGCATTAGGTAGCCTGTCAGAACTGGGGTGGAAAGCATGACAGCCCAGACGGTTGTGTTGTAGTGTTCTGCCAAGGTGAGAATGAGCTCCGGAGCTTGCACGAAGCAGGGGAAACATGCAGCTTTGAGGATTCCAGAGTCGTCACATTGAGGGCCAATGGATCTCCAGCTGTGCGTTGAATGAACATCATCTTAACTAAGGCCTGCATTTTGGCCCACATTCAGACGCTTGCGTCGGTGATTAACTGTAACTTGGAATCGACCTTCGATCCCAAAATAGTGTCCCCTTCAGATACTTCATTGTTAATGGGAGCTTTTCCAAGGCCTTCTCGGCCTTCGTCCTGACAGCTGCCCTGGTTGTAGCAGTAGTGGGGAGTTCTGGACTCCCGTGTGGAGAAGGTGGTGCAGATGCTTCTGACATGATTGATAAGTTTAATTCTGGAAACCTGCAAAATAGGATAACCATCAGTATATGTAAAACATAGCATTATTCCGAATCCTGAATATTTTCACCACCGCTTGTACATTTTTTCCTAAAAGGATGTTAGTTCACGTCAAACCCTGAAAAGATATATATATATAATAAGAATGATTTGGGAATTTGACCTCTACCCAGGCCTTGAGGATCCCTGGGGATTCTAACTTGTGTGATGAAATGAAATAAAGACCAGAGGGAGACTTGGGACCCGGAGTCTGGAAAACTAACCATTGCATGATATGACCGGAAATTAGTCATACTAGGCTAATGTGGGAGTGTCACATGGCCATGCATTAATGGAAGTAATGGCATTAACGCTGAAAATTTTCCAAACATGCTAAGAAATGAATTCCACTTGGGTGGGTTTTGAATGCTCGCGTGAGAAACTTAATCCGCTATAAATACTAACTTGACGGAGGAGAGATAAAACTGCCATGGCTCGAACTAGTGAGGTGTCGAGTTCGAACCAGGCGGTATTTGGCCGAGAGGGTGAGCTCAACAAATTGGGAAAAACATAAAAGGGCACGGTGAGCTCGACACAGACTTGGAAGGATATACATGGGATATACACCAAATATACAGAGGGCCGAAGCACAACTCACAAGCCAACCAAAAACTAGCATATATACAGCTATAAATAGAAAATTACACAATGTAAAGAATATATAGAAATATTTACACTATCATACAAAATATACAAATGCTATACTAAACTACAACCACACAAAGGGTAGAAAACCCTCTGGCAGATCCAACCCACCAACAGGAGGCGACAAAGAGAAAAACCAGAGACAAGAAACAAAAACCAGACCAAAAACCAAGCAAGACAGAAAGCAAGAAAACCAGAAAACAAGAAACCAGAAGCAAGAGAGTCAAAGGCCTACCTGAAAACACGGAGAATGCAGAGGGATCGAGCATGGGAGGCGCTCTGCAACGGGTTCACCTGGAACTGACCGCGAATGCACCACTACTTACTATTGTTTGATCATTGTTAATCACCAAAAGCAATTTGCACTTAATCACTTTGAATTGCCTTAATCGCTCTGAGTGTTTTGATCACGGTAAATGTGAAAGTGACTGATAAAACCAATTTATACCCCTAGGGTAAAACATGTTGCATTCCTTCCGCAAAATCCAGAAAAGGCAAACCTTCGTACTCTGGGCCCGGGAATTCCATGCAGCCACACCTTCCCACAAAAGAAGACATGATGGTAGAGAATCCCAAAGTCCAAGATCTGGCTAGCTCAAAGGACAAATAAACTCTGAGACCGAGTCCCAAAGACAAAAGAAGACAAGAAGCAAAAGAAAAAAAACCCTCGCGGGAGCAAAGCCCGGAGGGAAACAAAGGAAACAAAAGAAACCAAGGGGAAAAAGAAAAAGCGAAAAGGGGGACCCAACATTTTGCCTACAAAATGTAGGGATGGGTATGTAGGGCATAACACCTCCTTCTTCACGCAAAACAATATATAAGTCCACTCCCATATATCAAAAACCCACAAAATTCGTATGGTGGGAATGGGAGTGGCAAGAACATTTTCATGGAAAGCTCAACCAGTGGCAACAAACTGCCTAGAAATGAATGATTTTTAAAACCTATCAAAATGAACTATTCCTAACTTTATTAATGAATGAAAAGGTTAGTATAAGAATGTTGAACATGGATCCAAGGTTAGATCATATGTTTCAATCCATTTAGCCTTGCATGCAAACAAAAAGCAGCTCAGAGACTATCCACTATGACAGCAAATTGATACAACACAATAACACTTTAAAACATAAGAAGATGGCCTCCTTTAAACTTGAAATCTGAATGAAAAAATCCTATATGATCATGAATAACATGAAATGAATTCTAAGACATAGCTTCTAATCCATTTTATACTCCATGCAAGCAAAAGACAGTGACACTGTAAAACTGTAAAAAGTGTGACAGTTAGAGAGAAAACCCTTCAAAACATGATTATGATGGACTCAAATCTAACTCTGGTGTGAAGAGAAAATGTGTATCCCTATCATATGAACTAGGATCAATAGCTAACATGAGGTGTTTCTCCCTCTTTCACATACATCCAATGAAAAAACACAAAAACAGTGATATCCTTCAAAAACTCAGAATTTTCTCCATTCAAACTTCTTGCTTGCTGTTACAAATGCTATCTCATGATTTTGAATAGGTTCTCCACATCCTATGTAACCTCTCCTCATGGATTGAGGTGTTAAATTCATCATTTTCTTCTCCTATCTCGGTCTGCAACATTCTCATGAAAGTTGTTATGCAAAATCCAAAAGTTGTCATAGCAATATTTTGTCTTTTTGGCTTTTCCTATCAAGTAGGGCTTGGGATCTTTTTGTGGCATTGCATAAGGTATGTTAATGATGTATGTGCATGATCTATCCTCTCAAAAATCATTATTCCTTCTTTGTCCCATTTTTGCACTTTTTGCCAAATTGACAACTTTGACAACAATTTACAACTTTTACAATATTAACCCAACCTTTTAGGTTTATTCTTTAATGGTTTGCATATGACATATAACCATCCTTAATTTCATGAAACATAGCCCAAGATATTCAAGTCTTATTTTCACTCTAGGACTCATCCCTAAAATATCTCCTTGAAGGACACACAAACAACTTCTAAGCAAACTAACTAGACATGGATTGACCTAGTCAAATCCATCTTAGGGAAATAAAACAAATCACCTTCTAAGGTCCACACACACTCTCCTAACTTGTCTAGAGTCTGTACATGCCAGAAATAAAGAGCTAAGGGTTTGAGCTAGGTGTGCTCCTGCACCATACTCCCCCAAACAAAAGAAAGGTTAATCCATCCTTGGATTGAGCATGTTTGGATCAATGCCCAACCTCTTAAAGTCTATTTCTCTTATCCAAGTAGCATCAACATCCTCTTTTTCATGTCATTTTACATGGTGCTCCATGTATTCTTTGTTCCTAGTCTTCTTGTAGACCCTTGAGTCTAGTATCTTTTCAGTTGTCATAGATGGAGTAGGGTTCAATTTTAGATATTTTACCTCTTGAAGGTTCTGATCAGCATCTTGCATTGGTCCTTTGTATGCTATCAAATCTGCAATGTTAAAAACTGGTGACAACCCAATGTCTTCAAGAAGCTCCACCTTGTATGCATTGTTTCCATACTTTGCAAGCATCTTGCATGGACCTAGCCTCTTCATTTGTAGCTTGTGAGGAACACCTTTTTGCAGCCTATGCTTTTTCAAGTGTACCATCACAAAGTCTCCAATCTGAAACTGAACATCCCTCTTTGTTGCATCCACCTTTGTCTTCACCTTTTCAATAGTGTCAATCAAGTTCTTTCTCACACTTTTGTGGACTTCTCTCATTGAATGAGAAAAGTCCTCAGCATATCCACTACCATGCATTCCTTCCTTCAATTCTCTAAATTCAAAAATCCCTCTTGGGTGAAAGTCGTAAACAATTTCAAAAGGACTCTTACCAGTTGATCTATTCACTGTATCATTGTATGCATATTCAACTTGTCCAATGAGTTGGTCCCATGCTTGATCATACTCCTTTGTGAGGCATCTCAGCAAGTTACCAAGACTCCTATTGACCACCTTTGTTTGGCCATCTATTTGTGGAATATAGGAAGATCCAAAAGACAAGTTAGTGTCAAGCTTTTGCCATAAGGTCTTCCAAAAATGGCACATGAATTTGGTGTCCCTGTCTGAAACAATACTAAGTGGGAGTCCATGTATCCTCACCACACCACTGAAAAACAATTGAGAAATGTTACAAGCATCATGAATGGTCTTACAAGGTATAAAATGTGCCATCTTACTAAATCTGTCCACAACAACAAAAATATTGTCATATCCATGCCTTGTTCTTGGAAAACCAACTACAAAATCCATGCTTATGCATTCCCATGGTCTGGTTGGGATTGGAAGTGGCTAATAAAGACCTACATTGGAAGATGTGCCCTTTTCTTTTTCATACATTACACAACTCTCAACATACTACCTGATATCTCTATTCATTCTAGGCCAAAAATAGAACCTAGTGACTAGCTCTTGAGTCTTATTGACTCCAAAATGACCACTAAGTTCTCTATTATATTTTTCTTGGATCAAATTCTCTCTCATAGACCCTCTAGGAACACAAATCTGACCTCCTTTAAACAATAAACCATTCTGCAAAGTATATTCAGAAAACTCACCATGAAAGTTGTTTTTAAACTCCCTGCATACCTTGTAGATTTGGGCAAAATCTTCATCTTCAACATATAGGTCTTTGAAGCTATCAATACCTATGCTTTGTAGTTGAACTTCTTGGACTAGAGCATCCTTCTTCTCAATGCATCAACAACCTTATTTTTTACTCCCTTTTTATGCTTGATATTGAAAGTGTAGGCTTGTAGATACTCTACACACTTCATGTGTTTGCTGCTAAGTTTGTCTTGAGAGTTAAGAAAGCTGAGAGCTTGGTTATCAATATATACTATGAACTCCTTTGGAAGCAAGTAGTGCCTCCATTTCTTGAGTTCTTGGACTAGAGCATACAACTCCAAGTCATAAGAAGAGTAATTCTTCTTTGCATCATTTAGCTTCTCACTATGGAAAGCTATTGGTCTTCCTTCTTGGCTTATGACAACCCCAATGGCCACATTACTTGCATCACATTCAACTGCTTATCAAAGCTTGGAAGAACTAGAGTAGGCAACTCTGCTATCTTTTCCTTCAGTATTTCAAACCCTTTGTCATCTTGTGGTGTCCATTGAAACTTTGTCTTCATCCTACCTCTAATGGTGTCTAACATAGGTGCACAAATCCCACTGAAATGTCTAATAAACTTTCTGTAATACTGAGCTAAACCATGAAAACTTCTCACCTCAGTTGCAGCCTTGGGAGTAGGCCAACTTAGAATGGAATCCACCTTTTCTTGATCCATTTTGAGGTCACCCTGAGAGAAAACAAAACTGAGATATACAAGCTCATGTTTCATGAAGTCACACTTCTCCAAATTGATCATTAGCTTTTCATCATACAATTTCTTGAAAACAATTTTCAAATGCCTAATATGCTCCTCCTTAGTTTTGTTGAAAACTAAAATGTCATCTAGGTAGACAACAACAAACTTACCAATGCATTCTACCAATACCTCATTCATAAGCCTCGTAAAATTTGAGGGAGCATTAGATAAACCAAATGGCATTGCAAGCCATTCATACAAACCTTCTATAGTTTTGAAGGATGTCTTCCATTCATCTCCTTCATTTATCCTGATTTGGTGGTAGCCACTCTTAAGGTCAACTTTGTTGAAGTACTTTGCCTCCCCTAAACAGTCCATTAGGTCTTCAATTCTAGGTATTGGGAACCTATATCTAATGATGATTCTATTAATGGCTCTAGAATCAGTACAAAGTCTCCAAGATCCTCCTTTCATAGGTGCTAAAACAATAGGGACTGCACATGGGCTTATGCTCTTTCTAATTAGGCCTTGGTCTAATAACTCTATGATTTTTTTGGCTATTTCCTCATTTTGTTGAGGGGTCATCTTATAGGAAGCTTTGTTGGGTAAGGTAGCTCCTAGTATGAAGTCAATCTTGTGGCTAACAAATATCTTAGGAGGTAGGGGAGTGGGTTGGCCATCATTCACAATGTCTCTATACTCTTCAAGTATTTCTTTTACCTCATTTGGTATCTCTGATTTCTTGACAACAACAAGTCATCTTTTAACTTAAATACTAAAGCTAACCCAGCTCCTTCTCCTTTTCCTAGGGTCTTCAAGAACTCCTTCTCATCAACCATGAGCACACTTGGACTTGATGTCTTCATCTCTCCTTCTTCTATTAGGGACTGAATTTTGAAAGTCACTCCATCTTTCTTGAATGAGTAGGCATTCTTGGTTCCATCATGCATGGCTTTCCTATAAAATTTCCATGGCCTTCCAAGTAGAAGGTGGCATGCATCCATGGTAATAATGTCACATAGAACTCTATCCTTGTACTTGCCAATGGTGAACTCTACCCATGTTTGTTCTCCTACAAACACATGTTGTCCTTTGTTGAGCCATGTAACCTTGCATGGGTTGTCATGTGGAATCCTCTTCAAATTTATCTTGGTGACTACCTCTTCACTAATGATATTATCAGTTGATCCCGAGTCAATGATGGCCCTACACACCTTTCCTGTGATTTTGCACTTCACTCTAAAGAGTGTTCTTCTTTGGCTTGGTTCTTCTTTGCTTGGCTCTCTGATCAATGTCCTCTTTATCACAAGGATCTCACCTTCCTATGATTCTAAAGGTACCTTAGATGGTTTGCTGCTACAACTTGATTCTTCTTGGACATAGTTAACTCTCTTTCCACCTCCTTGAGAAGTAGAACCTTTTTCAGGACACCTATAGGCAAGATGCCCTAGCTGATTGCAATGGTAGCACTTCATGGTGGCAAGTAGGATGCTCCTCTTCCTTGATTGTTGTTGCTCCTTCCTCTCCAACTAGTGTTAGAGCCTCTACCTTTGCTGAAACCTCCTCTATGTGAGTTTACTTCCTGATTTTCAGTGAGCTTGTTCTCACTTTGCTGCCTTGAATCTGATCCTCTTCCACCATAGCCTCTTTGTCCTCTTACTTCTCTCCCTCTACCTCTTCCTCTGAAGTTTGATTCTGATTTCTTTTTTATCTTCTCTTCTACCTTCAATGCAAGTTGGAAACATTTATGGATGGTTGTAGGAGTCCACAAACTGATTTCCTCTTGTATATTCCATTTTAGGCCTCCAAGATACCTAGCCACCTTGATAGTTGTTTTTCTTGAAATCTTAACCTCAAACATTAATTCTGGAATTCTTCAGTGTATGTAGCCACATCTAAATCTTTTTGTTTCAAATTCTGCCTCTTCTTGTGCAACTGGATTTCATAATCCTCATATTGTTCCTTCACCTTGTTTAACATGGTTTTCCAATTTGAGATTGGATTCTTACCCATCTTCTCCCTCTCTTCTTGGAGGTATTTCCACCATGTTAATGTTGAACCTCTTAACCTTTACTTTAAAAATTTTACCTTTTGTGCTTCAGTTATGCCCTCACATTCAAAATGATTCTCAATACCTTCTATCCATTCCACAACTAGGTCACTATCTATTTTTTCAGTAAACCATGGAATTCCTTCAAGAATTTTTCCTCCTAGGGCTTTGAGAGATTTTAGAAATGTCTCCTCATTCATTGGAGGGTCTGGTTCAGGTATTATGTCTTCTTCATCAACTTTTTGCTTCCCTCTGTTGTTGCTTACTTCATCTCCATCTTTGTTTTTAGTTGCATCTGCAACTTCTTGAAGTTTTACCTTCATTTCATCCAGGGATTCTTCAAGGAGTCTACTCCTTTCCCTTTGATCCTCTATCACTCTCTTCTGCTCATCTACTTCCTTTGCAATCTCTGCATTGGTGACCATCTTGTTTTCACCTACTGATATTGCTGGCTGAAACATCTACCACAAGCCCAATCAAATTAGGCTCTAATACCAATTTGATGTAAGTAGGGGTGGGGTTGCTATGGTGTCCTTACTGGATATAAGGAATTTCTTAGGCTTTCTCCTAGCCTATTAGGGTTCACTGAGATACCCTATTATGTATAGGATCACAATCTTATCCTTCCCACTGCCCCACCTAGTTACATCAAGTCAATTGCTTACTAAACCAATGGCTTTATCTTGTTGTCCACCTTGTATAATCACACAAAATGGTTTCTTCATGATTCATAATGAATGGGGGATGTGTTTAGATGTTATTCAATCCTATTCAAGCTTCTTCCTTCAAATCAGATGAGTTTGGTGACTCAAACTTACAAAATTGTCCTCTTTGCATCAAAATAGGGCTACTAGAATTAGCCCTATTTGAGAGGTTTTCTCCCTTTAACTCCAAAGTTCCCTTAACAAGCCTACAAATAGATTTGATTTCTGAATACCATATATGGAGACCTATAAGATTTTCAAGGTCACAACTCCTCAAACTGTCCGTACACTGGAAAACCACTCTAGGCCAATAATTGAGGGTTTTAGCTTGTTTAAAACAGTCTTCTCTAGGGTCACTTCAAAACCATAGCAAAACTTCACTTGGGAACTTCTCCTTATGGATCATGATCCTTTACACATCCTCCTAACTTCTTCCCATCTTGGATTGAAGCTTTCAATGCATTCAACCCGCTTCCTTTTGCCTTTAAGCTTTGATGTTGCCTAGCCGGGTGCTATCAACTCGCCTAGGGCATCAATGCAGTGCCATGAAAACTGGTTTCTAGGGCCCCTCCTTCTGCACACAACACAATATATAATTCCACTCCAATATATCAAAAACCCACAAAATTCCTATGGTGGAAATGGGAGTGGCAAGAACATTTTCATGGAAAGCTCAACCAGTGGCAGCAAACTGCCTAGAAATGAATGATTTTTAAAACCTATCAAAATGAACTATTCCTAACTTTATTAATGAATGAAAAAGGTCAGTATGAGAATTCTGAACATGGATCCAAGGTTAGATCATATGTTTCAATCCATTTAGCCTTGCATGCAAACAAAAAGCAGCTCGGAGACTGTCCACTATGATATCAAATTGGTACAACACAATAACACTTTAAAACATAAGAAGATGGCCTCCTTTAAACTTGAAATCTGAATGAAAAAATCCTATATGATCATGAAGAACATGAAATGAATTCTAAGACATAGCTTCTAATCCATTTTATACTCCATGCAAGCAAAAGACAGTGACACTGTAAAACTGTAAAAAGTGTGACAGTTAGAGAGAAAACCCTTCAAAACATGATTATGATGGACTCAAATCTAACCCTGGTGTGAAGATAAAATGTGTATCCCTATCATATGAACCAGGATCAATAGCTAACATGAGGTTTTTCTCCCTCTTTCACATACATCCAATGAAAAAACACAAAAACAGTGATATCCTTCAAAAACTCAGAATTTTCTCCATTCAAACATCTTGTTTGTTGTTACAAATGTTATCTCATGATTTTGAATAGGTTCTCCACGTCCTATGTAACCTCCCCTCATGTACTGAGGCGTTAAATTCATCATTTTCTTCTCCTATCTCGATCTGCAACATTCTCATGAAAGTTGTTATGCAAAATCCAAAAGTTGTCATAGCAACTTTTTGTCTTTTTGGGTTTTCTTATCAAGTAGGGCTTGGGATATTTTTGTGTCATTGCATAAGGTATGTTAATGATGTCTGGGCATGATCTATCCTCTCGAAAATCATTCTTCCTTCTTTGTCCCATTTTTGCACTTTTTGCCAAATTGACAACTTTGACAAGAATTTACAACTTTTACAATATTAGCCCAACCTTTTAGGTTTATTCTTTAATGGTTTGCATATGACATATAACCATCCTTAAAGTCTTGAAAACATAGCCTAAGCTATTCAAGTCTTATTTTCACTCTAGGACTCATCCCTGCAATATCTCCTTGAAGGACACACAAACAACTTCTAAGCAAACTAACTAGACATGGATTGACCTAGTCAAATCCATCTTAGGGAAATAAATGACCTTCTAAGGTCTTGGCTAGAGTCAATACATGCCAGAAATAAAGAGCTAAGGGTTTGAGCTAGGTGTGCTCCTGCACCAATTGGGGTTCTTCAAATATATCTTCTGCATAACATTTTTCCCCGATTGTTTCTTTCTTGCAACTCTTTTCACTCTACTTGGGTTCCTCATGTTCATGTTTTGTGACCCTTGTCACTTCTTCTTCAACCTTAATCTCTTTTTGCATAGATTTAGAGGGTTTTTCTTCATAGAGTTCATGTTTTTTTTTTCCTTTTTAGTCTTATTACCATAGGATGAAGAGGGAGCATAGTCTTTTTGTTTTATCTGTTGATGTCTGAAGCTTAGATCAGATAAAATGAATGAGATGTTAATATTATGATAATAGATAAAATTATGCACATACATATACATACCAATATATATAATAATAATAATAGATATTATATATATAAAAATACATAATCAATTGTTATTATATTAATCTCATAATAATGAATAGTCATGTCCCACGAAGGGACATGTCTCTCCTAGCCTTATTCTCAATATAAATGACAGAGAGATTGTTGCATTTGGAAAGCACATACCACATACAACATAGGAAGTGCTATTACATTTGCAGTTATCCTAAAACTTAACATGGTAGGTATCAGAGCCAGACTACAAATGTAAGAGAGTAGTTTGTTGATGGTGAATGTGTTACTGTCTCAGAAAATACAGTCTCAGTACAGGGACCATATCTCACAAAAACACCGTTGGATTTTTCTGAATTTTGAATATGTTGGTGATAAACAAATTGTGAAGAATCTCACCGGACTGATTAGATAAAAAGTGTTGGGTTCAAAATTTATGACCGACTGTGTACGAGTCTATGTGAAATTCCTGAAAGCAGCTTTCATTAAAGAGATACATTAATTTGTTATGATCGTGGTCAAGCATTAACAAAGAAGCATGTATTCAAGGAAGGGTGTCTCTTTCTAGAAAGAAAGCATTAATTATAGTGGCATCTCTCTTGGAGCAATCAAATCATTTCACAAGAAGACATGAGAATTGTTCAACGATATAAGAGTGGGAATTGTTCATTGTGTGGGGGGGAATAATAACCAATGTTACATTTCCATTTGAACCATCCTTAGTGGGGAGATAATTCAAAGGGGAGATGTGTCTCAAATAATCTGAGAAGGTGTTTTTTGATTTGATGCATATGGACCTTCATTGAAGCAACTTGTGTCAAGGATGTTGATGTGTAGATAAGTATCTATTATCCTTGAATATTACATTTATATACTCATTTTAGTCTCTCTCTCATATGTAATTCTATATGTACTATAAGAGATATTTTACTTGATCTTTTCCAGATATGAAAAATAAGATTGATATCAGATTCAGAGGGAGCCTGACTCTTTAGAGGTAACTTTGGACGAGGAGCTCAGAAGATTGATATCAGACTCAAAGGGAGTCTGACAGTTCATCTTAAGTAGTCTTGGATAAAAAGATCAACAGATTGAAATTTGCTCAATGAGTTCTTCTCTATGAAAGAATTTCTAGGTGAAATCCCTTGTTTTAACCCTCTGCGTTGAGGCATGATGGATGTCCCATCATGCAGGGACATGTCCCATGAAGGGACATGTCTCTCCTAGCCTCATTCTCAAGATAAATGAAAGAGAGATTGTTGCATTTGGAAAATACATACCACATACAACATAGGAATTTCTATTACATTTGTAGCGATCCTACAACTTAATATGGTAGGTATCAGAGCCAGATTGCAAATGTAAGAGAGTAGTTTGTTAATGGTGGATGTGTGACTATCTCAGAAAATACAGTCTCAATACAGGGACCATATTGCACATATACACTTTTGGATTTTGCTGAATTTTGGATATGTTGGTGTAAACAAATTGCGAAGAATCTCACCAGACCGATTGGAGAGAAAGTGTCAGGTTCAAAAGTTATGACCGACAGTGTATGAGTCTATGTGAAATTCTTGAAAATGGCTTTCATTAAAGAGATACATTAATTTGTTATGATTGTGGTCAAGCATTAACAAAGAAGCATGTATTCAAGGAAGGGTGTCTCTTTCTAGAGAGCAAGCATTAATTATAGAGTGTCACCTCTTTTGGAGCAATCAAGTCATTTCACAAGAAGACATGAGAATTGTTCAACGAAAAAAGAGTGGGAATTGTACATTGTGGGGGAATAATAACCAATGTTACATTTCCATTTGAACCATCCTTAGTGGGGAGATAATTCAAAGAGGAGATGTATCTCAAATAATCTGAGAAGGTGTTTTGTGATTTGATGTATATGGACCTTCATTGAAGCAACTTGTGTCAAGGATGTTGATGCGCAGATAAGTATCTATTATCCTTGAATATTACATTTGTATACTCATTGTAGTCTCTCTCTCATATGTAATTCTATACGTACTATAAGAGATATTTTCTTTGATCTTTTCTAGAGATGCTCTTGCAGGAAAAATAAGATTGATATCAGATTCAGAGGGAGTCTGAATCTTTAGAGGTAAATTTGGACGAGGATCTCAGAAGATTGATATCAGACTCAGAGGGAGTATGACAGTTCATCTTAAAATCAATCTTGGATAAAAAGATCAACAGATTGATATTTTCTCAATGAGTTCTTCTCTGTGAGAGAATTTCTAGGTGAAATCCATTGTTTTCCCCCTCTGCGTTGAGGCATGATGGATGTCATGTGTGTTAATCCATGTTTTTTTTAATGGGTCTACCCCCTGTGTACATCATGAGGAAGTGACGACTTCCAAATGATTATCACTTGTATTTGTTAAAGTTATTGGAAGGTGATGATATTACAATAACTTGATCTTCTATCATGATAGACATCTTGTGATGGCTGGAGTAGATCATAATAGATGATATCTTGCATGGTGGATTGAGTTCCTTAAAAGGACCATGGCCTTCAATTGTGATAGACATCTTGTGATGGCTGAAACAGGTCATGATAGATGATAAATGTTCCTATGGTAAGTATTATTGAGGGTACATGTGCACATTACCTATAGGACATTTTTGAGTTATGGTGAATATCATGAGACTTGATATTCTTGGTCAGACCATATCTCTGATATCATATTGAGGTGATATCTAAAATACTTTCTGAGTTATGGTGAATATCGCAAGACTTGATATTCTTGGTCAGACCATATCTCCGATATCATATTGAGGTGATATCTAAAATATTTTTTGAGTTATGGTGAATATCACGAGACTTGATATTCTTGGTCAGACCATATCTCTGATATCATATTGAGGTGATATCTAAAATACTTTCTGGGCTATGGTGAATATCACGAGACTTGATATTCTTGGTCAGACCATATCTTTGATATCATATTGAGGTGATATCTAAAATATTTTGAGTTATGGTGAATATCATGAGACTTTATATTCTTGGTCAAACCATATCTCTGATATCATATTGAGGTGATATCTAAAATATTTTTTGAGTTATGGTGAATATCACGAGACTTGATATTCTTGGTCAAACCATATCTCTTGTTATCATGATGAGGTGATATCTTCTCTCTTAAAAGTAATGGATCTTTTGTGAATTGAATTTTGATGAATTTTATCTTTCCTATCTAAGGAGTGTTGATGTTTGTAGCTTAGATTAGATAAAATGAATGAGATATTAATATTATGAGAATAGATTAAATTATGCACATATATATATATATATATATATA
>MU226328.1:471718-483347 GCA_018584345.1 Thuja plicata
TATATATATATATATATATATATATAATCAATTGTCATTATATTAATCTCATAATAATGAATAGACATGTCTCATGACGGGACATGTCTCTCCTAGCCTCATTCTCAATATAAATGAAAGAGAGATTGTTGCATTTGGAAAACACATACCACATACAACATAGGAAGTGCTATTACATTTGCAGTGATCCTAAAACTTAACATTATCAAATGCAACTTAAGTGAGGGTGTATCTTGTTCTAGTGAAAATTCATACCCTTTTTCACCTAAGGATGCAGGCATCTCTGCAGTGGTTGTAGGTGATTTTTGCTTGGGGGTTTTAAATTTCACTATCAACTGCTCTTCTAAATCTCTATACTCATGAGAAATTTCTTCTATAGTAGGAGATCCCAAATGATTTAGTCATGTATGAGAATGTAAAAGGTAATAAGCTTGGAAATCCTCTAACCCAAAAAATGATATTTTTTAGAGATGTGATTTTCAGGAATTTAGAGTTGACTCAAGTGAAGGACGACCGAAGGAAAAGTCAAAGACAATACATTTTGAAACTAACCAAGAAGATGCACATGTGGAATAATAGAGGGATGAGCAAGAAGATGGAGAAGTAGAAGAGAGTTCAAGTGAGATTTTAGAAGATTCAGTCATGATAGAAGAATTTTATCATAATGAGAAAGAACATGAGGAAGAACCTCTTACTCCACCTTTGAGAAGTTCCAAAAAATAACAGAATCTAATTGATAAGTATAGCCCACTAGATATCCATTGTAAATTTGCTTTACATTGTACTGGCGATGAATCTAGATCTTATAGGGAGGTACTCTTTTCTGAGGAAAGTGATTGTTGGATGCAAGCCACACAAGAGGAAATGATAACTTTGGATATTTGTGACACCAAGTTAGTTTTCCCACTGGATAAAAGTCTATTGGATGCAAGTGGGTAATTAAGAATAAATTTAAGGTAGACGATCAGTTAGAAAGGTACACTGCTAGATTGGTGACCAAGGGCTACTCCCAAAGAGAAGTTGATTTTGGTGAAATATTCTCTTCTATTTCTAAGCTAACTTCTATTAGATTCCTATTATCTATTGTTGTTACTTGTAATTTTGAGACAGAGAAAATGGATATTAAAACTACTTTCTTGCATAGGCATCTTGAAGAAGAGATTTATATGTGACAACCTGATGGTTTGGTTGAGAAAGGAAAATAAAATTTGGTTTGCAGATCATTGTATGGTCTAAAAAATTCACCTAGAATTTGGTACCATAAGTTTGATGCATTTGCACTAAAGTTGGGTTATGTTAGAAGCGAAGAGGATCATTGTGTTTGTATTAAGGTTATTGATTATTAGTTATTAATTGTTGTCTTGCATGTTGACGACATGTGTTTTATTAGTAATATAAAGACGATGATTAGAGAGCTCAAAACTCAACTTTTTGGCACATATGATATGAAGGACTTCGGGGCTGCTAGATGTATTCTTGGGATGGAAATCATCAAAAATTGGGTTGACATAAATGTTTGGTTAAGTCAGAGTAATTATGTTGAAACCATTTTAAAGAGATTTCAAATGTAGGACTCTAAGCCAATGTGTATTCAATTTCATGTTGGTATTAAGTCGAGTTTAGACATGTGCCCTAATTATAATGATGATATTGAAGAAATGTCTAATTTTCCTTATGCTACTGTCATCAGTAGTTTAATGTATGCAATGGTTTGTACTAGACTAGATATAGCACAAGTAGTGGGAGTTGTAAGGAGGTTTATGTCTAACCCAGGTAAATAACATTGGACTTTCATTAAAAGGGTTTTAAGATATCTGCAGGGTACTTTTGATTATTGTTTGGTTTATTACGGTACTGATGATGTTGATAAGTCATTGGATAAACAAGGTTTTGTTGATGCAAATCAGGCAGGTGACTTGGATTGTCTAAGGTCCACTAGTGGCTATGTGTTTACTTTGTTTGGAGGTGCAGTGAGTTGGATGAGTAAAAGACAACCTATAGTTGCATTATCCACCATTGAAGCATGTTAATGTTAATTGTAGCTATGCTTTCCTTCAAGCCGACATAGATAACATCAAGGTTGTGATAATATAAGTATTGATAATATAACTAATGGAGCCAACTTGGAAGAGTGGTGACCCTTGGTGAAGGGGCACTACCGATAGGTATAAAAGAAGAATGAATCCTCCTCTCTTAGAATTTGAATAATCTATACACATACAACATATAAAAACAACATGGTTTCAGAGCAAGTGACAATCCTGGAGGAGTAATTTTCACAAGCAGATCCACATTGAACAAAATAGGGTAGCATATTACATATCAAAATTTGGAAATTTCATTAAGTCTCATTTTGAAGACAAAATTGAAGTGTATGGAGATTTATTGATCTCGTGGTGTTCTATGACAATATTATTTGGGATGTCTGAGGCCCGTTCTTATTGGATGGCATGAATAATTCTTGGAGCAAATCATGGAATATTTTGTTTGGCTCAGGTTGTCATTATCGTGGTAAACACTATTGTTAGGCGTAAGTGTTGTAGCAACTCATGAGCTCCTCATGCATGGTCGTTGTCTTCCTGTGGTAGTTATGTATGCGTGAAGGGGAGTAAAGACAATGACAAAAATTTTGGGCCAAGCGAACTGTTTCATTCTTCCAATTTGCGTGATTGTGGGTGCATATAGTTCATTCTTGATGATTGTATGTGATCATTATTAGAGGCTTGGTTCTGATTAATCGCTGAATGGATATTATTGCTAAGAAAAAAATACCCAGTGCCTTCTGATGTTGGCTTTCCTCTCTAATATGCCTTAGTCTTTATTTTGTATCTTTTGGGAGTTGCTGCAAATAAAAGGCATACCATTATTGGCAGAGGCTGTACAAGTAAAGTCAAGAGAGATTTGTAGCCTTCAGTGTTGTTGTTGTGTATAATCCTTATCTACATCTCCAGTTGTGGCATTAATATCTTAATTGACTTTAATTTCAAAGACAATGGTTCATCGATAAACTATAGAACAATAATGTTATTTTAAATGATATTTTGGCACATATCATTGTATTCTTCCTTAGTGTGCGATAATGATTTTGAAAATACAATGTCTGAATTCAACATAGGTGGATGATAGAGTTTTTTAGTGACTGTTATGAATCGACATTCTTGTATCTGTGGTCTGTTATTATTGATGTTGGTACCGTTGGACAACAGGAGCCAATATAGAATCTCTTTCTTGCATTACGACTTCTACCTTCTTGGCATCGCCGTGTATACTAATAGAACATTGTATGGTGTAAGAAGAATTCAAAGTGATCTTGGTGTGAGAAAAATACAAGGTGTTCCTTGTGTAGAGAATACAGTTTATTACATTCACTCATTTTACTATGGAATCAAACAAGTACATTTGTGTACAGGAAATTGATATTGTGATCATTGAACAAATAACATGTGTCTGTGATGAGAAGACCTATTACAAAAAATTCAACTCGAATGCCTCCCGCAATAGAATTGCTCGTCCAAACTGAAGAGTTATTGCAGAAGGAATCAAGAAAGGATGCTCAGTTTGAGACACAATATGGAACACGGTGGACTAGACCTTAGTCTAGTACTTTGACTAAGAATCTATAGGATGAATCAAATAAAGAGATCTGGAATAAGGTTAAGAAGGAAAGTCCTAAACTCTCAGTAACAACAAAGCGGGTTGATTCACCCGTTAGTGGAGTCATTAGAGAAAATTCAAACCTGATTGCATTCTTGAAGCAAGATATCTTCCATGATTGGGACCATATGAGAAGGGTATGCTTCCATGTCAGAGGGGGCAACTAGAGGATTTTCTTCAGTTGACATCCGAGAATCTTGGTCATATTGGTTCAAAGGGAGTGGACCATGTCAAGATGGTTTCTCTAGTGATCAGGTATACTTCCATTTGGACCATGACTTCTCCAGTTTTGTCATGAGATGGAAGTTGCATCAATGAGATATGATAATCGATCTCCTCTTTAGGAAATTGTAGCAGTCAGAGGATTATGATTCATGGGATGGAGTCCCATGTATGTAGGTTGGAAGGCCTTTATGTGAATACCAAGGTCATGATATTCCTCGATAGATGGATATTTGGTGAGCTTGGGATTCACCAAGAGTGATGCAAAATTCAACCTTCTATTTCATGACAAGTCAAAGCATGTGGAGATCAAATATAATTATATTCAATATGGTGCAAAGGAATACTATTCAACTGAGGTACATTAGCACTAATGATTATATGTCTGATATTCTCACCAAGCCCCTTGCCAGAGTAAAGTTTGTGCATTTTTTAGACAAGCTTGGAATTGTGGAGAATGAAGCCCTTGCTGAGAGGGAGTCTCGACATCAGTGATTTCTAGAGATGTACTATAATGCATTCTTCTCCATGAGAGAGAAATTTGAGGTGCAAGCCCTTGTTAATGCATTCTTCTTTGTAACTGAGAAGTTTGAGGTGAAAGCCTTTGTTCCACCCTCTGGGAGTAGTCATGGTGGATCCACCCTCTAGGAATAGCCATGGTGGATGTCATGTGAGAGACTCCATGACTTAGCACTTGTGTTTATTCACCCTCTGGGAGTAGCCATGGTGGATGTCATGTGAGAGATTCCATGACTTAGCACTTGTGTTTATTCACCCTCTGGGAGTAGCCACAGTGAACGTCATGATGAGATGACGACATCACGTTGAGTGATTCCATGATGAGCACTTGTGTTCATTTGCATTTCCATGATGATGATTCTCTCTTAGAATTTGAATAATATATACACCTACAACAACAACAAAGCAAATTATAAAGTCTAAGTGGCTTTGGGTTTGGCACCCATAAGAAGAAACTTGAAGAGTCATTTATTATTTTATTATGTTTATTAGCTATTCTTTCTCCAAGGCATGGGGTTTTTGCAAGTAGTTTTGGCCCCTTGTTTTTGGAAAATAGTAGTGATTTTTTCTCTCCCTTTTAGCTATAAATTGGATCCAAGGCATAGTTTTTTATTCATTAGTTGGTATTTGTTTCATAGTAGTTCTCGCGTCATTTTGAGAAGTATAGTGAAGTGTATTATTGTGGCGTTCTCACTTTTGAAGAATAATAATATACTTGCCCTCATTCGTTGGTGGAGTTTTTTCCCTGAAAGAGTCTCCACATAAATGTAGTGTCTCTTTCGGTATGGTTGATTTTATATTTATGTTGAATGGTGCAATTGCATGTTTATTTTCTGATTTGGCAATCTTTTAGATTTTTAATCACAAGGAAATTGATATTGAAAGCTTTCTTCACCTTGTTTCTCAACATGGATGACACTCTTACTTTTAACTTTCTTCTAGGTAGATCTTGGATCCATGTTATGCAATCTGTCTCTTCAACTCTTCATTGCAAAATGAAGTTCATTGATGCTAATAAGATGTATATTTTGGAAGGAGATAAGAACTTACAAATTTTCTTACAAATAAAACAAGGATCTCAATCTCCTTTACATTCTTCAATCCCTTCTCCAATTCAATAAGATACACCATCTTCTCCTAAAGATACTCCTTCACCTGAAGAAGTACTCTTAAAAGACAATTGGGGGTCCTTAGGTTTTACCTCTTGTGGGAGAATATAAAATCTCTTCAGTAGAGTCTAAGACTAAGGAGGATGATATGGTAGAACCTTAAAAAGATTCAACTCTTTATGTTCAACTCGATAATAAGTTTGTTGTTGCTTCAAACAATTCACCAGATATTCATTTTACTTCATTTACTTATGAAATTGAGACTTATGAAGGTCCACCATCTCTTTCTGAAATGGCTTCCTTGTATGGTCTCAATTTTTACATCTTAGCTAAAAGTGGACACAAAGACAATTGATGTGGCATAAATGAACAATGGATTAAAGTTCCTATAGAAATAATATATGTGAAACTCCATTTAGACTTGGATACAATCCTTTAAAGCCCACCAAAGTATCCCAAAGACTATCTCTCAATGTGAATGCCATATGTTCTTCTAAATATCATTGTCTTGTTAGTACTCATCTCATAGATGATGATTTCGTTTCTAGTACACCTTTATTTGACAAATCCAGTCCAAATGATTCCTTCATTAAGAATTTCTCTGATGGGCGTCCTTGACAATGATGCTTATAGGGAACAATGTCTTCAACACTTGAAATGCTCGATGAACAACACATACATGCTCTCAAACATATTCAAGCTTATTAAAGGACTATGAACGAAGTTATAACGATAAAGTTATTCGACACTCGTTCTTGGTTGGTGAGTTGAAGCTCTATGAATATCAATGCAATGTAAACGCCCTTCGAAGGGAAAAAGAAAGTTTAATTCAAATTGGCTTGGGCCTTACATCGTCACTAAAGTCTATGGCCCTAGTGTTTACAAAATAGCAAATATGGAAGATACGTGTCTAAAAGATCCCATTAATGCTATGCACTTACGCTAAATTCTTCTTTGTCTTCCTTTATGTTCTTCTCTTCTTCACTGAATTGTATGTTATCATTTTTCTTCATTAAAGCATGTTAAGTTAGATAGTTATTCTTACTATTTAGTATAAATTGCTTTGTTCATAAAAATATGAGCTTGTCTTAGATTTCTTTTTGTAGTTTCTTTATTGAGAAATTATATCCTTATGTTAACATATGATTTAATATTTCATTAACTATGTTAGTTAAAACATGTTGTGGCTGGTTAAAAAATGCTTTAGCTAGATAACATCGACATTAAACTTTGCATAGGTGCATTACATCATCAATTGTAGCATTTTGTTAAACACTTATTTAAGTTAAAGCTATTAGATTTCCACAATACATAAGAATGTTGCTGTAGTTTTTGGATTTGATTGTGTGAGAATTTTTAACATCGACGTTTCGGATCACACTCCATGATCCATCATCAAGATGCAAGAGAATAGAAAATGAAATAAGATGAAAACATAAAACATAAATGTAAAAATAACACACCCCAATAAAAAAATAACAAACACGTGTGTGTGTGTGTGTGTGTGTGTGTGTGTGTAACCTGCACGCAAGCAAGCTGGTATGTTTTTTTATTTTGTTGGGGTGTGTTAATTTTACATTTATATTTTATGGTTTGATCTTATTTTATTTTTCATCTTTTTCTTTGGCGGTCCTTGGTCAATCCCCAGTCTCTATTATTTTTATTGTCTCCTCCCTTCTTTTTATTGTCTCCTAGGTCTGCTTCCTGTCATCTTTCTTCTCCTGCTATTCTCTTGCATCGAAATGATGGATCACAGAGTGTGATCAGAAATGTTGATGTCAAAAAATATCACACAATCGAATCCAAAAACTACAACATACTTATTTAAGTTGTTTAATTAGAAAACACATGTATCAATCATTATGGCATTGGTTATGTAATCAATCATAATGGCTTTATATTAGAAATACATGTTCATCACCATATTTGTTTTATTTTGATCAAGCAATAAGCCATGTTGTTTTGTATTAAAATAGACATGTAAAACATCTCAAACATCATCATATATATACACATACGATATACATCAAAATCACCACTAAGACAAAATGTTGTTTGCAATCATATACATCTTTCACCCTAGGGGATGATGGCAGGCAAAGCCCTTGGTTTATGGTCATCACGGCGGTTAGAGAATAGAGGAACATCTATGGGATGCTTGGGATTGTGAGTGATTCTTAGATGCACTCCTCATCTCTATCCCTTGGACGATACCTCTACCCTAACCTTTGCGAGCTCATGATGTAACCACTCCCTCACCTCTATGAACTCGCATTGTAGTCATTCTCTCTCCTCTCGAGAAATCTCCAACTCTACTCCCACAGGATCAAGAATTTCCTTGTGTCATCTTCCACTCCACTATGATCTAGGAGCAATCTACAAAGATCGTGGGATGCACACCGGTTGGATTTCAAACCATCACACCCTTTTACAAAGGTTGTTTATAATTATCATTTAACAAATATAATTATTCCTTTCTTAATGACTTCAAAAATATTGATTAAACTTAATTTTAACCAAAGGGTCATATTATCCTTTTTTTCTCTCTTTTTAACACTCATAATTTTTTTTTCATTTTGGGGGCAAAAAATTTCATAAGATTACTGAAAAGTCCAAGAAAAATGACAAACTACATATTTAAATGTATTTTCTCTAATGCACTCGACCCATATTACAATCAAACTCACAAAAAAAAGAAGCGTAACATATTTCTTTTATCATTCAAGTCTAGAATACATCACAAAATGTTGCACAATGGCCACCATTACTATCAAATACAATGCTACAATACCCTACAACTTGAATGAATAATGCAACATTAAGGCTTCCCCCACAAATAAAGCTCCAATACAAACTTAGGGTGAGATCATTCCTTCAACCAAGAGGGGTTCTATTTTTTGGCGAATGAGATCTCAAGGTTTCTAGCTTTTGACCTCTAATAGATCTATGGGTTATCATCCTCAAACCTAGACGCTTAAACATGAGGGTGAACAATGAATTCTTGATATGGCTTTTGTGTATTTTTTTAGACGAATTTATCCATGAAACCTCTAAATCCTTAATACACCCAAAAAGGGCATCAAAATCTACAAGGTTACTCTTAACTATTGAGCATCTTTTCCCTTGAATCATGTAGGGATCATGCATACATGAAAAAATGCCCTTGGGAGACATGGCAAGATGTCTCTTGCGAGCTACAACAATCCTAAAAAATAATCACATCCTTAAGGGTTTGAAACCCTAGTTACCACATTAATGGTGGTTGAACCCATCTTCCCACTTTGCACAAATAAAGGTACACAAGGATCTACATCCTCAACCTTGAATACCATGTATGTGTTTGTCGGTGTCCTTCTACAAGATGTCATCACTCTAGGCATGAATGAAGCTCCAAACACATAACAAGGTAGGTGAAGATGACAATGGAAAGATGTTGGAGAGTCGAAGTTCAGGTGTTGGAGTTCAAAGGTGAGGCATGCTAGTGTGGATAAGTCCAATTTCCCAACAAAGGTTTGTGACTTGGCAAGGTTTTGGTATAGAAGTATGGTGTTATGGGAAACTCCAAAGTGGAAGAGAGAATGGAGGCAATGAATAAGCAAAGAGTATAACTAGACAAAAATGTTTGATACCTTAATGCAGCTAGAAAAGAAAGTAAACTTGGGAGGAGAGGCGTATTGAGAAGGGGAATTGCACACAACTCCAGCAACTTACACAAACATGAGGGATTTTCTATTCTTTCATACTCAAAAAAATTGGGGGTCTTAGGCAAAGGATGAAGATATAAAACATAGACACAAAATGGGATAAAAGAAGCAATCGAGTTTTAAAATGCATCTTAGTACATCACATGAATTATAGAAAAAGGGAACATGACATGATCCAAGGTGTCATTTTCATGGAAAACCTAAAACCCTTTTCCATTAGTTTTTGGTATTGTGCTTGTGCACAAGACACTTGGCTCTAGATTCATTAGTTTTTTTCACCTTTAAACCCTACATTATTCATTTGATACGTCATTCTATTAAAAGGGTTAAATTTCCCCAGCAATGTCATGCTTCTAGATTGATGTGTTTTTAATGAATTTGGAAAGACTGAAAGTTTGCTTCTTTTGCTAATTCTACAATGGGTACTGAATTTGCTCTTTAATCCAAATCATTGGTTATCCAAGCTCAAGCTACCGAAGTCATGCTACAACTTTAGCATCTCCAAACTTTGATAAACCACTAGGGAAACACCCCTTGTACAATTGCTAAGGTGCGACTTTTGATGATCTATAAAAGATGCCGCCACCAAGACAAGAGATGCGAACACCCAAAAACTTCACACCACCATCAAAAGTTGTCAAAGATTCACCACTCCACCTCCACCATTGCCCATGTGACAACATTTTGGTTAGACCCCTCCACCTCCTCAACCTTTTGTCCATCAATGTGTGTGATGTCCACATCCACATCATTCCTGCTTGTCCTCTCTATGGCATGAATGGACCCCTCCTAAATTGCCAAATTTTAAAACCAAAGTTTTTTATTTTTTAATAGAAATAATACATTAAACTATGAAGAAGAGCTAAGTGAAATCGTTTCTATTGCAAACAAAAAAAATTGAGTGAAATAGGGATGCTCTTTCCTTTGATGGATGAATAAGCAATTCAAAAGAAATAAATATATCTCGCATTGGCGATTGAAATAGGAATATCCATACATGGGCATTTTTTTGTTGACATTTAGGTTATTTAATATTATTGTTTTCTACACAACATGATAAAATCTCCCATTTCTTTTTTATTTAATATCATCTCATGAATTTTATAATTTCATTAGTATAGACTTCATTATGTCTTTGGGTTATAATCTATGTGGACTCGTCACTTCTCAATATGGTCTAGGATACTTACTCATTTTCTTGTGGACATGATTTTATTGCTCGCTGGGATTGACCACTTTTTATTTGCCTCAAATTATTTCTCTAAATTTTACCTACAAAATTTATTATTAATATTTTATTTAAAAATACAATTTATGATGATTGCTTGAAAATAAGCAGCAAAATTAAACATTCATAGGGGCCGCTATCGCCACAAATTGCTGCTTAAAAAGCTAGCAGTGGCTACTAGCCAAAATAAGCTAAGCAGACAGATTGGGACCTGCCCTTGGACAAAATACCAGAGTTTGGGAATAATAATGGTTGTCAACTCACCTTGCAACTCTGAGAATCTGACAAAGACTAATAGGGTCTCAATAGCATAAATACATGCATGTAAGTGTTAAAATTATTGTAGCTATGGTCAGATTCCTTCACGCTGACATAGATAACATAAAAGTTGTGATAATATAATTATATTGATAATGTATTATATGATATATAAGTATATATTAATTATATGAGTTATAATTATATATTAATTTTATTAATTAATAATTTTATTGGGCCATCTTGGAAGAGTAGCTACTCTTGGTGAAGGGGCACCACCAATAGATATAAAGGAAGAGTAAATCTTTCTTTCTTGGTAATGATATAAATAGAAACAATTTGCATAACAGTGATGCTGGGGGAGACAATAATGGATCGTATATAGTTATAAGTTGCATCACAGTGATGCTGGGGGAGACAATAATGGATCGTATATAGTTATAAGTTGCATCACAGTGATGCTGGGGGAGACAATAATGGATTGTCTATAGTTATAAGGGCAAATCATTACCCGTGGTTAAACGAGCAAAGAAAAACAACATGGTATCAGAGCCGATACATTCCTGAATCTGTGCATTGGTTGATGGCGAGGATGGAGAACATGGAAGATTGTTATTGCGCTTTTTCAGTTTTATGAGATAGATTTGATTTGCAGCCTCTGAAATGTTAGTTCCGCCCGTAATCGAACAGAAGAAAGAAGTATCCCAGATAACAATCAAGACACGATTAACAAAGGGCGGGCAAATGTCTATCGATTGGGCGTGATGAGTCTGGCTTCTAATAATCGATTCATAATGATTATGATTTCAGACAAATAAATATTATTTGGTGACGGGGCAACAAAATATTTCTGCGATACATTAAAATATTGAGCCAGAAACATTAGAATAGGGCCCGATATATTTTTGGGGAATATAATGGTTGAATATTATATG
>MU226328.1:491554-501811 GCA_018584345.1 Thuja plicata
TAGATGTAATTGCATGTTCTTTTATTATTGTGCCAAACTTTTATGGTGGCTGGAGACTATTGTTTTTATTTTAACATTTCGTTGATATATGTAATGTCTTTGTTGTTGCCGTAAGAGACTGAATGATATGATTACGATATTACCTCTGCAATTTTTTATTTATCAATGCTGCTGCTCACTTTTCAGTTTGAACGTGTGCTTCCTAATAATCATATTGACCCTTTAAGAAATCGCACTACTTAATAGGACAAAACGGTGGCTTATTCATAAAGTTAAAACACAGTTCAAATCCGGACCTTGCCCAGATCCAGCACGGACCGGGAGGAGAATCCAGACCCGGATCGGACCCGAACCTGGATCCGGGGTCTAGAGTCCGAACCCGGTAACTCAGAGAATAATCCTTGTTCAAATTACTAGCTTTGTTGCAATATCTTGACCTTAAAGATGTGATATGTTCTCATGCAAACATTCCTCTTATTACATATTTGTGGCTTGTGCGGATATGAAAAAGAATACCAAAACTGGTGCCGTAATTTGCCAATTTTGCAAAACGTAGGTAATGATGACACTACAAAGTTACTCACCAAAATTACTCCTGAAAGGCATGCAACCTTGGTTAAAATTTCATTGGTGAGCACCAAATTTCATTTATTTCACGATTTGGATGAGAAAACACATAATCTCCTCCAACTAGTAATTTTGTGAATCTAATCTTAATAGGAGAAACTGGAAAACTAGCAAATAACGAGAAAATTTCATTGGTGTGCACCAAATTTCATTTATTTCATGATTTGGAAGAGAAAACACATAATCTCCTCCAACCAGTATTTTGTGAATCTAATATTAATAGGAGAAACTGGAAAACCAGCAATTAACAAGAAAATTGAAGTCCTATATCATTCTTATATCTGGGAACATTCTCATCTTGGCATCTTCAACCTGATATAAGAAAGAAAAATTCGAGTCCAAACTAGCCATCAAGAAACAAAAGTTTCATGTGTGCCACTTCAGTCATGCAAAGAGAGCTCTAATTAAACACCATCTACTCATGCAGCCCAAAGACAGAATAGAAAGCTCACTACAAGAGGATATAACATAGACAGATTTCTTAAAAAGAATATTCAGAAGAGAATTGACACGAAATTAGTATTTCATATACATAACACTCTTATAACAGACGCCTTCAAAACTCAGGAACAAGAGTGTCTGCTGCAATGTTACATACCAATAGAATATCGACCAATATTACAATATTTTGGAATTTAGATCTTCTGAAAATTACATTCCTTACCCTCTTCTCTACCTTCTAAAATGGATCAGTTGTTTACTTGCTTCTCTAGACATAAAATTACTATAGCATAGTAAACTGGTTTATACATTTATGAATGATTCACATAGACTAACAGTATATTTCAGAACATATAGCAATGGTTTCTTTATTCATTCAATGCTTCAATGCTCATATACAAAAATGGGGAAGGGAATAATTGTCCCACAAAATGGTGCTTTTTCCCAACTACAAAGAACGTATATAAACTTGTCATTAGTTGCCAAGGAATTCCAACTGTCAGCAACTACCCAAAACAACTTCAATCAGCCAATAAGACATAACCATTCTCGTTGACTAATTGAAATTACAACATAACTAATAAGTAAATGAGTAATATATATTTAATTCTAGCTACATCAGCTCCCCTAAAAAAAAAAGTCCTCCAAATGACAAAAAGTAGACAAAACTATCACTGAGGGGCTATGGTTGAAGATGTCCCTGGTAGTGAAGACACTGAAAAGGAAGGAGTCAAGAGTTGGGAAGCAGCTGTGCACAATTTGTAGAATTCCTCTATTATTTGCTCCAAATAGTGAGTTGCCAAAAGTTCCCTCTTCCAGAAAGCTTTAATCATTTGTACTGCCTCCGTGAGTTGAGCTTTTGACTTTTCAATAGCAAGTTGCATTTCAGCAATTTCCTTGTCCTCATTAGTAATATCCCTATCCTTGTAAACCACCTTAGCCCTTTCCAATACTATGAGCTGGGTTTTCTGTGCAAGCTGTGCTTTGAACTGAATATTGACATCCAATTCTTCCCTTAATTTCTTGGAATTATGCATGGACTTTTGAGTATTTTATCATTGATTTCAAAGGTTATATTCATGTTTCTTCAGACTCAGATTTCACTCGAGAAACACTTACGACTTCTACTTAGGGAACTGAAAGTGATGAAATAAATATTGATTCAAGTTAAGGTCAACTTTTCAGACATGCCGTTGAAAAGTCTATGAGGCACGATATTCTTAATTGGTGGCGGTCCCTATCGTAATGAATTAATCTTTTTTTGGTGAATGACGGCTGCATGAGTTCTGACATCGTCAGAATTTAATGAATCGGAATTACAGCATCCGAACTTAATGAATCAGAATTTCAGCCTCATAATTTAATGGGTTTAGTGCTGCAGATTCTTGTAGCGTTTCAAAATTTAATGCTATTGATTCTTGTAATGTTTCCAGTTTCAGAATTTAGTGCTGCAGATTCTTGTAGAGTTATTTTGAGGGACCTAGAGGATAAAAATACTATCCTTAAGAACAGGGGGCTGCTTAGAGGAACACAGATTTATCTAGATGAAGATCTAACTTTCGCTCAACAAGAGGAACAAAGGAAGGAGTGGGAAAAAGTAGACGTAGCCAGAAACAAGGGAATGTGGGCTTGGCTGAAAAATGGGAAAGCCCAAATCAGCAAGCACTTCTCTAATAAGAAATAGGAAATTGGGGCCCCACAAGACCACTTAAGCATTGTAAGTTGGAACTGCAGAGGTTATCCGTGGAGAAGAGGTCCTGGGCTGGAGCCCATAGCAGAGGGAAAGGATATAATTATACTTGTTGAAACACATGAGCATGAAGGGTGTGCTGTCCCAGATATTGATGGGTACAAGAAATTTTCAGTTTGGAACAAAGGGAGTGAAACAGGTAAAGGACACGGGGGAATCACAATTTATATCAAAGAGAAATGGTATGGGTTTGTTAAATTCGAAAAAGAGGAACCGAACAAACAATACATATGGCTCCAGATAATAGTAAATGAGACAATTTTCGGATTGGCCACTTGTTACTTTGCATCGAAAAACTCTAAATTCTACAAGAGAACGAACTTAGACAATGAAGCCCTGTTTGCCTCATTAAAGAGAGATATCTCTGTTTTCAGCAATTCGGGAGAAATTATGCTCGTTGGTGACTTCAATGCTAGGACTGCTAACAATCAATTGCTGCAATTGTGTACTGTAGAAAAAAGGGAGACCAACCCTCTTTGGCTTGAAGAAAGCAGTGACCATTCTTGGAAAAGAACCTCCCAAGACAGCGAAGGGGGCGTTTCGCATTTTGGGACATAATTGTTGGGGCTGTGTAGTCTCTTTGGCATGGTTATTTGCAAGGGCATGAGCAGCTGGCCTACATTGGGGGGTATCACTTGCAAAACCTACAATGGGCAAAGTGTAGTGGATTACATGATTTGTTCTCAAAACCTTACAGCTAAGTGTTAAAGTTTGATATTGGAGAGACTCTGATAGATATGAAGTCCGATCACATGCCTCTTTATATTTGTTTGGACGTGGTTCCAAATAATCAGCATAACAAGCATGACCTCCACAAAGATAAGGCTATGGTTAACAATGGGAGAATACTTTTAAATCAAGAAAATATGGACATATTTAGGGCTGCCCTTAAACGGCAATTTTTGGAGATAGACAACAACAACAAGACTAATGATGGGATCAACAATGATTTTGAGCATGTTCACAGCAGCTTGTTGATTTCTATTATACACAAGGCGTTAAAAACATGTAAAAGATCTCGCATTAGAATGAGGGCAGCTAATACTTTCCCGACTAATCCGTGGTATGATGAAGAGTGCAAGGCTGCCAAAAGATCTATAAAAGGGAAAAACACGAGTATAGAAACCAAGAAGAAATATGCAAAGCTGATCCAATTTAAAAAAGAGGAGTATGTAAATGCTAGACGGAGGGAGTTAATATCTTTAAGCAAGCACAACCCCAAAGACTTTTGGAAAGAATTGCAACAGAGGAAAAAACAAACTGAAAATAGTATTACGGATACTCAGTGGTTAGAATATGCAAAGACACTTTATGAGCGAATTCATGAGAAGAACTCCCCTCCTATTATAAACTCTTCATTAGAGCTCTTCATGGTAGACGACATCAAAAGTGGGATAAAGAAGTTGGCAAATGGTAAGGCAAGTGACATTAATGGGCTTCAAGCTGAATTCCTAAAGTGGGGAGTTGATCTCCTCGCCCCTCACATAAAAGGAGTCTTTAACAGGGTCATTCAGGATGGTTTTCCAGTTGACTGGACTACTAGTGTGGTTATCCCTCTATTTAAAAGTGGGGACATTAATAATCCGTCTAACTATCTCACTATTATGGTCAACCCTCTTTTTGGCAAACTTTTTGGGAGCATGATAGAAGGTAGAATCAACAGTTGGGCAGAAAAGGAAGGAAAAAGGGCAAAAGGACAACGGGTTTCAAACCTAGGCACTCTACTATTGATCACTGCGTGACTCTTAGACATTTGATAGAGAAAATATGGAACAACCAGGGCGGAGAAGCTTATTGTTGTTTTGTGGACTTCAGGAAAGCTTTTGATATGGTGCCTAGAGACAAGCTATGGAACAGAATGGAAGAATTAGGCATTCCAGACGTGTATAGAGTTGTTGTTCATAGACTTTATGAGAGGGTCCGAGCCAAAATCAGAACTAAAGATGGTATGTTTGTTTGCTTTGGTAGTGACATCGGTGTGAAGCAAGGGTGCCCATTATCCCCACTTTGTTTGGTTTATATATTGATAAGCTTGAAGCCTGATTAGACAGAATTGACAGTGGGGGAGTCCATTTGGCAGGGTATGTGGTGAAGCTTCTTTTATATGCCGATGATCTTATTTTAATATCAAAACAGCCCAGGGATTAAGAGAACAGTTAGCGACGTTGGAATGCTTTTGTCAAGAAGTGGGGATGCAAGTGAACATTACCAAGCCTAAAATTATGATTTTTTCATGGAAAAGAAAGGAGACACATAGTGTTTTCTTTTCGAAGGCAGCCCGCTTGAGATTGTGAAAGAATACAAATATTTGGGGATTGACATCCATTATAGGCTCAGCTGGGAGACTTGTAGGACAAAAAGGATACAGGGAGGTTGGAAAGCGTTATATCTACTTCAAAATAGATGCAGGAATGCTGAGTTGTGGGACTGGAAAACTAAGAAGACTCTCTTCGGTTTGCTGGTCACACCGGTTGTTCTTTATGGCTGCGAGGTTTGGGGGGGAAGCATGACTAGGTGTGGGTGGAGACAGTTAGAGAGGATTTAGAAGCACTTAATCACTAGCAATATCAAGGTCAAGGCATTTTCTATTAGCGGAAGCTGGCATTTTCCCATTGGAGGCAGCAGCGATAACTCGGTTAATAAGTTATTTAAAGAAACTGGAAAACATGGACAACGAAAGATGGCCCAAAATCGCGATGAAAGAGGGTTTGGACCGCAGGAAGAAGACTTGGATGAAACAAAACATAAAGTGGTTGTGCAAGTGGAACATCAAGCTACATGATTGCCCGAATATTAATATGGAAATAAAGAAGTTTGTCATGGGTAAATTTCAGGCTGCCATGTGGTCTAATAATATGGGTCGGAAAAAGATGCACTATAGAAATGTTCAACCCTTCCCGCAAGCATGGAGATAAAGCATATCTAGGGGTTGTTATTAAAGGTATGCCTAGAGTGTTGGTGGCTCAGTTAAGGATGGCTCACATCATCTCAGATGCGAGACTGGTAGATGGAAAAGACCCAAAGAGGAGTGGGAGGAGAGGATTTGCAAGTTCAGCGAAAAAAGGTGCGATTGAAACTAAATGACACTTTCTCTTTGAGTGCACGGCTTATCATGACATTCGAGTTCAATACGGTGACATCCTGAAAGAGGGCAGCATGTACAGTCTATTTGAGGAGGATAAGATCAAGCAGACAGCTAGTTTGATTATCAAGATTCATAGCAGGAGATCAGATATGGAAAAGTCCATGGAGTTAGTTTAGGGTTGTGATCTGTGGTCCCTTAGACTGTTGGTCTCGTAGATGTCATTAAAACTCTTCATTCATTTAAAGTAATTGATATATCCTCCAACCATTCATTTCTTTTTGGAAGTTGAGCAAGTAATGAAGTTGTATGTGATCGAAGGTGCTGGGCATTGAAGGAAAGATGGTTGTGATGTTTGGTTCGGGCAAGTCGATTATGGTTATTGAGTTTTATATAGTTTTCGGAGCCAATGCGAAATAGAGGATATATGATGGTGTGGGGTTGCTTTGCGTGGAATTGCTCCTATATATTTCAGATTAATGGGTATTAAGTAAATCATGCATGGTGTTTGGAGTGCTGAGTATGTTTTGAAAGTGTTATTGAGTTTTACAATTGAGTTGGTGCTTCAGTTGATCAGAGTTGGTGCTTCGAGGAGAGTTGGTGCTCACTTATGTAATCTAGGTTGGTGTCCATTGTGTTAACGGAAGCTATTGTGTGATGTGGTCTTTTGCCTGAAAGAGTTTTCCAAGTGAAATTCGGTGTTTGCTTCTTGATGTTTGCTCTCTCTATGTTTTTTTGTGGTTTCACGTTTTTAAAAGTTTAAAATACTGATTCAGCTACATCTTCCTTTTCCGTCTCCTAAAATAACTCGATTTTTTAGGCCTTGAACTAGTAGGTGTTAAGGTATTTAAATGAGTTAATTCTTCTTCTTCATCATCAAATTCCTTGTCTTCATCATCCTCCATTTCATCGGAGTCACCCTAAAACCTTGATTTGAGCAAGCACAAAGAACAAATGACTCAAAAAGTGAAAAAAAAATCAAATTATAAGTTGTTGGGTGTGTCCAAGCAGCAGCAAGAGTCCATCACAAGGACTCGCGCATCTTGATATTGGACTCGCGCGAGTCCATGCCTCAGACTCGTGAGTCCAGAGGGAGTGACTCTCCTGGACTCAACTCGAGAGTCCATGGCGAGTCGACTCAGCTCGCCGTTGGACTCGTGAGTCTGGCGATATTTTAAACTATGGTATCTAGCTCTTGTACAACTTTTACTATTATTGAATATATATATATATAATAGATCTTCTATTTAGATATCCACCTGGTGATGCATTGTTATTATTTTGTTATTTCAGCGTTGTACTTGGTGGAGTGAATTACACACCTTTCAAAGAGAGTATTTTTGTACTCTTTAATTTTAAATCATATAGACATTACTTAATTGAGTGGTCCATTACTTGATAGATATCACAAAATAATTTCTTCCAACAATTTGTTTATAATGTCATTCATATTTGCATTATGTACACCAAATTTCTTTGCTTTCTTTACTAATTTCTTTGTCTGCCTTGAGTTCATCAATCTCATCATATCTCTTCTCAGGAATTGTACCATTCAAAATTCATTCTTACTACTATCATCCAAACTCTCATCTTCCTCTATTTTTCATATTTCCACAAGAAGACATTTTGTCTTCACTCTCTATATGCACTGCCCAATTTTAGGTTTCTACATTAGAGGGTGGGTCTAGGCTCACATTCTTTTGTTTTCCTTAATTGTGTTATAAAGCTCTACTACAATATTATCATCCTACAATAATTTGAATTTTGAACTTCTCTTTAAAAGCTTTTCCAATCCTTCCCAAGAAGTTTTGGAAGCCAAGTTGATCTTTGAGTACCAATCAACAACAATGCCCCTTGGAGTTTCTAGAAAGGATCGTAGCCAATAGGATTTATGTCCTGGCCATATGCTATCCAAATTGTATCACATGTTTTACAATGCCTTGCAAGATCTTCTGATCCATTGCGTATGAATTTGCACAACTTCTACCTTTTGATATTGAAACTTGATGAGTCCCCATATTTATGTTTTGACGCAACCTCAATTCGTGGAGCCTACTCACCAAGGAGTTTTGATTCAATCACTTTGGTGCTTCTCTTGTACTCTTGGTCGCATGAGAATTCTCAACTCTCTCGCTTCCATGTTCCACACACTTGAGTTGCCTTAGCTCTTTCTTGTACCAATTCTTCGATACCTCAAAGATTACTCTCATACATATCTGTCGATGTATCTTTAGTTTCTATCTCCTATTCTTCAATTCCTTCTTCAATTCTACTATCACCAATTCTTCGATACCTCAAAGATTACTCTCATACATATCTACCAATGTATCTTTAGTTTCTATCTCCCATTCTTCTTCCTATAGTGTTTGTTGTACTTGATCAAGAAGATCTACCCATGCTTCATTAATTAGTGGTAAATGCCTTGCTATACCTTCCCCCTCTGCCCTTGTTTGATTTCTTGTAGTGGAAGTAATTTCTTTTTCAATTGGCGCTCCAAGTTCAACTCTGTTTCTGGGATGGGCTCTAACTGGTACTATAGGGATCTCTCTGGCTACTTCTTGTATTATGTTCTTTAACCACTTTTTGTTGTCTTCTGGTACTCGTTTAGGTATAAGGGCATTAATTTCAAGGGATCTAATGCTAATTTATATTTCTTTCTTCTTCTGCTCATTGAATTTTATCTGCATAGCACTTTTAAGATTCCTCACCAATTTATTTTGAATAATTTGCAAAGATTTTCGGCATTTGGTTCACAAGAGTTTTTGTAGAAAAATTGATAAGAGTGGGTTGTCTAATTTTTCCAACTTTCAAAGCCACAATAATGATAAGTATTCTTCAAACCATTCAGAATCTATCACTTATATGATCATTCCATATTGTAATGTCCCCTTCTCTGCAGTAATGCAATTTTATGCCTGATTAGCCTATCTAGCCATCCGGATAGTCTAATGGCCGCTTTTCAGAGGATGCCATTCAGTCACAAGTGCTACGTGGACATTTATTTTATATCTGAGTCAGACTATATGGTTGGGATACTTTATTTTATAAAGTATTGTTATAAAGTCACTTTAATATTATATTTTTAAGTTACTTTATTTTATAAAGTGATTTAAGTGACTAAAAGACGAAAGTGCTTTTTTTTATCCCACATTGCCTACTCGGAAGTTTTGGCCCTCACTTCGAGGTGATAAAAGGAAGGCAATCTTCCTTGGAAAAAGGGTACAATGAAAATTTATCAAATTAAAGAATTCATATCTGGTTGCTTAAATGTGACTGATTAATCTTGAGGACGTAGCCCCTTGAGAAAAACCCGAGGAACTGGACGTAGCCCCAGCATTTCTCCTATTGGTGGAATCACTTCAGATTTCGCATTGTGTGCATCAAGTAAGTTATAAAATTTATCCTATCAGTGTTCTATACAGTATTCAGGAAAGTCGACAGTCTCCAGGATTCAGAAATCTTAAATCAGTTGGAATTGATGAAGGATACTACAGGAATCGACACTGCATTAGAAGTTGATTAAATAACTTAGAACCAAATATATCAGGAACAGTTAGGAGTTATGTCTAGACTACCCCTCAGCGATATTTAAAGTTTGTGAAACCTCTCGCTGGCACCTGTGCGTGAGGGTGTAGACTGGGGAACAGACTGCAGCTCCTGTGTGGCCGCTGGGAGAAGTCGGGCAGAAGGATATACAGCCGCGTGACTATAACTACAACCTCTGTGTAGCCGTCTAAAGGAGTCTGGGCAGAAGAGTACACAGCCCGCGTGAATAGCAGGGCCGACATTACATTACCACCCGCAGGGCACAGTATATCGTGGTGGACTCTCCACAGGCTGAACGTCGCTGGAGAAACTGCTACCCAACGTGAGTAACGGGTTGTGAGGCGGACTGCAGGGTAGCTCTGCACTACGGTTGTTAGAGTTGTTCGAGCTCGGATGTGAAGACAGTAGAGAGTAGCAGACTACAGGTGCTGCGCGTGAAACATGGTTCACTGTTGTTGTGCGTGAGCAGAGGTCCAGTGTGTAAAGAGAGGATTGGGAATGCTTGCGGATAGCTAGCAGAAAACACAGTGGTAGGGAACGCGTGATCAGGGTGCTGCGGATACTCAGAGATATTCAACGTACCCAGCCAAATCCACTCCAAGCGTGATCATCAGGTGCATATTGTCTTAGTTACATCACTGCGGATATATATATAGGTGTTGTAATAGGATTGAATCGAGTTGAAACACTAAGCTTACATTTGTGCTAAAACTAGTATTGCTATCAATCATTATTTAATGTGATGTGGACCGTTTGAATCATTCGAATCTTTCATGCAATATCCGGGAGAGTTAGATTATTGGTGGAAATG
>MU226328.1:501911-535974 GCA_018584345.1 Thuja plicata
GTATGTTCCATGTTTAATATGCAAACGTTTCAAATTTCCAGTTCAGACTTCAAGATTCATGCCTTCAAGTGCAGATTTACAAACATTGATTTCAACCATTTCAATTTCAGACCAGATTTCAAATTAAAAGCTCTAAATCTCCATGTTTCCAGTTCCATGTTTCATTGCAAATCAAGCTCAGATTTCAAGTTCAAATTCCAAGTTCGAATTTCAACCAAATCAAATTCAGATTTTACCAATTTCAAGTCCATATCTTATGCATTGTAAGTTCAGATTTCAACTACTTACGGACCAGACTCCAAGCACCTGCGAAATTTCAGAGGGGGGTCCCCAAATTGGGGCGAGTTGTGAAGACCTCACAACAATACCCAAATTAAAGCATATGTCTAGCAACTGAATGACAGAGATGTATGCTATTCTTAACATATTATGTAGCTTGACATGCTTCAGGGTGCATAGTATTTCATTGACCAATTCCTAGACATTGAGAATCTCTTTGAAATGGGTGGCAAATTATCTAAAGATGATTTGACCCCACCTTCCTATTAATCTTTGTGTCTTTGATTACTCTCCATGTCCTCTAATAAGCAACTGTGTCTTGATCAAGGCATCAGGCCAGGGTGAACATCCTTCACTATCGCATCAGATATAGCAGCAACCAAAATATGTGCTGGGTGTTTTTCTAGCTCCTACAAAATCTTTTCAAGACCTCGCAACATAAAACAGAATCTTCACCTTGTTATCCTCGCTTAGCTGGTTTAAGATAGGATCCACGATCTTTTTGGAGGTTGCACTCAGAAGAAATACTCAAATGACCTTTTATAAGCCGCGGCTAGGAGAATACCCTCAACTCTTAACTGGCTGCTTCCAGTCCTTGCATCCTTTCCTAAACTCGATGACTTCTGCAGCCAACACATCACCCAGCAAAAGACAATTTCCAAAATTTATCTCTATGCCCAGCCAAATAAAATCACCACAACCAACACGAGAGAAACTTGCCTGTAGCACAGGCAAGAACCAAGCGCCAAGCACATGGTGAAACTAACATTAGGAAAGAGGAAGTTTCGAAACCCATATCAGCAATGTAAACTTAAATCACCCAGCCATATTTGGAGTACAAAATATAATATTATAAATTATCACCCCTCATTCATTGGTCTCTCATCTCAAACTATATCAATTCCCAAACATGGCATTTGGAACGAACATCTAATGAGTCTTTCACCAATGTCAAGAAATATAATATATTTCCATTTTCCTGCAAACCTTTCGAAATTTATACAAACTACAATCTCGAATTGATCACTTTCACATTCAGCACAACAATGACTTCTGAGTGAAATCGCTCAAATAGTATCTGATGGATTTCGTCCCCAAATCCCAAATCTTTGCTTACTATCAATCTGTGGTTGCAACCACACTGCCTTCCAGGTTTTCATCCGCCAAGAATACCATTGGGGTTTTCGTCCCTTCAGTGACAAATCTCGCCATAGGTACAAATCTCCAAATAAGAGAAATAAACAACTCAATGAATCCTTTTGCCTCCTCAGGCCCCTTTATAACTTCCAATGGAACATTCCGAATTATCACTTTTTAAATATTAAAATTCCTTTTGCTCATAAAGCGACTTATAATATTTATTTTATTTTATTGTGGCACCAGGTGAAATTACTTTATTAAAATAAACTTTAAACTTTCTGATGGCACCAAATTCTGAAAATTCTAAATACTAAAGACTGCCACAATAATTTGGCATTCATAAACAGGATAGAAAGTTAGAAAGAAAGATCACGAGACAAAATAATAGAATAAGTATGTCTTTTGAAATCAATATACCATAATGTTTCAGTCATTAATAAAGTCACATTCAAAAACTCAGAAAGAAGCACATTGATTAAAAACTAAAATTGGCGAACATTCAAAATACTAAATTACTATAGCATTACCCAAAATAGATCTTCCAATATTCTTAAATCCAAGAGCATACATTGGGCATGAAAATTGGCATAAAATAGGCATGTTAACAAACCATAATTGTCAGATTTTATCACAGAAGTCATTTTTTATTCTGCAAGGAAGAAAGATTTACTTATGAAGGCTGAAGTGACCTACTCAACCAAAATCGTATCAAGATGCATTAAGATGCTTGTCACACCGTGTCCATGGTCAAGACCTACACAATTTCCATGTAATGCAAAACCTTCTTCCTCCCTACCCACCAGAGATACACGAGCAGCTGCAGGTGACCGCACAGGTTCTCCACGAGGAGCTCCATAATCAATACCTTTATGGTAATACCTGTTTTCCAAAAAGTAGTAAGAGAGGTGAATGATCTTATGAACCTCTGCTTAAAGTAAACCTGTCTAGCTCTCATATGTAACTTAGGAAAGAAAAAAGGTAGTATCATCTTTTGAGATAGGAAAGAACAATACCGATTCCCCAAAAATCAAAACATCTTCCCTATTGATGATCTGAAGTCTGAAACTAAAAATAAAATCAACAGCATCTTGAAATGTAACAGTGACTTTATGAATTAACCAACCTATGTAGAGTAAAATCTAAAACAAAAACACATGCATAAGAACTCTTATCTCCAAGAATCCAATTTTCATATAAAGTGGTGATGCCATGGCAAGCCCTTAGATTCTTCTCTACCTACATCAAGGTCTACCTATTGGTTGAGCCTTCAACTGCTTTCCAAGTTGATAGCTTTTCTTCTTGAACGGGGAGAAGCCTACTCTACACCACAATGTCTGTAGTCCAACAAAGAGGTCACTATGAAAGAGTCAATAATGCTTGAATGGTTCTGCTAATTCTTTTTCCCTGCAGATGATGCTTCTCCTTGAGGATTCCTTAGTCAATTCTAAGTCTAAATTTTCCACTATAAAGAGCAACTAATTGGCTGAGCAAACCATCAAAAAAAGTTTTCTCATTGCCTTGGTTCTGTTCAGCTTATCCGTTAATAATTTAGGAATCCAATGACTTTTAAAATAACATTCCGACTTTTGAAGGCAAATTTTTTTCTGGTTGTCTTCTCTATTGCTAAGAAAGATGCATTTTGAAGAGCTAAATGGGCTTACTAAATAACGAAACCATAAGAAAGCTTGTCCTAGGGGGCTAAGCTTTTGCTTTCTACATCACTTGGCCTCTCATTCAAAAGAAATTGCTTAGCCTAAGCCATATTTCTCATCTACTCTACATTGAGAAGATAACACTCTTGCTTGTGGTTGCCCTAGCTAAAAAATCAGCTAATTTGTTCAAGCGTAGAACTTTCTATGGTGCTTCTAGATTTACCAAATTGATTAATACGCTGAAGGCGTTTATTATTTGAAATGAACCACCTGATTATGCCGAATCAACGGTACATACTCTTACAGAAGGGATGTAAGAACATTGGGAGGATCCTCACCGTTCGTCATTTTCCATTCTCGTTTTCTTTTTTATTTTTGTGCCCGCAAAAAGTTAATGATAATATTTTCTCTTTGGGTCATAGAAATCCATGCAATAAACACGCAAAGATTGTCCATTTCTAAGGTGCATCACACGCCTCTAGCAAGGAAAACACGCATTCTTGGATCGCTAGCAGAAGCGCCCAATTTGCCATTTTTGGACCGAATTTAGCCGGCTACAATTACCCTGCCATAACAAGATTTTGTTTCGAGACGAGGAATCTCTGATTTGAGGTTTTTACTGTTCATTTTCATTAATATTTGTAAAAGCGAGGGTTTCCTGCATCCAAAATTTGAAGATTATTGTCAAAATGGGTGGTTGTGCATATGCGTATTCTATAAAGCTTTTAGCTCTAGGCTTGCTTTTTGATGCTTTCAAAGTCAATATTTGGCTGAAGCAAAAAAAATTGTAAGGTTTCTATTATTGCTTGAGGAGTCTACTCTTGGCAGGTGAATTTTTCCTAGCATTTTCTTCGGATTCAGTTTCAGTTGGAAATGGATTACTTCTTCAGAATTTGTATGGTCAATAGTGTGCTGCCGCCTGAGAGGCTTATCGATCAGGGCGTGGAATTGTGCCTTTTTTGTAGGAACATTACCGAACCCACAAATTTTTGCTTTGCCTCGCCGATAAGATTTCCCATGCCAATAAGTACTGTTTAGTCTCACCCATTCCTAACGTTCACAAATTTATTGGGTTTGTATCAGTTGCATATGAAAGGTAAAGGTGCTTTTCAAGTCACCACCATGCAACTGCCAGAAGGTATTTTCTTGATGTTGTTGCTGGTCTTACAAATCTTCATAGTCATGTAAGTCTTCATATATAAAATAAAATCCTAATGTTATTCCATATATATGTGATATTTTAACCCTCAAAACTCAGTCACTGGGGACTTTTCCCTGTAAAAACAATTGGGTACAGGTATGCTTTGGAAAAGGGAAGCAGGGGTGGCAATCGAGATATAAAAAAGGCTCTGTTAGAGAAAAGGAACACTCGGCTAAACATATCCAAATCTGGCTGTTATTGTGGTGAAGGGGCTAGAAAAGCAGATATTGAAACCTTCCGAGGAATTGCTTTAACTGCAATATTATGTACATTAATAGTTGCCCTGGGGCCTACTCAGTTTGGATTCTGTGTAAGTTATAGTTTCTTGTTTGGCCTGATTGATTTTTAATCCGTCTGTCCTGTCCAAGATGCAACTTGAATAAAAAAGTGAAGTTTCTGACAACAATGTTCTTGCAGATTGGATAATCTTTACCCACACAAAGTGGGATCATTGATGATCTTCAGTTAACTGTTTCCCAGATATTATTATCATGTGGATGAATTATTGCAGCAGGAGAAAATATAGTTTATGTGACAGATCTTAATATAGAGAGTTTGTTGTTTTTGTTAGTTCTCTTTATTTGGATCTTTAACCAATGTTGGAGCCATGGAGGGTGCAATAATCAGTGGACAAGTAGCTGATAATATTGGATGGAAAGGGGTAAGTGCTTTCAATATTTTTCTATTTTTACTCCAATAAAATTATATTTTTAGACTTAACATACCACTGCTAAAGGCAAAAATTATAAGATTTTGTTTTGTATTGCTGGTAGCAAGGATGGTCATAGAAATTCTTTTGTGTATCTGGTCTTAAAAGATGAGTGCATAAGAACTCCTTAATGCACATTTGGGTTTGCTTTGGATGTCCTCCTTAATGCACATTTGGATTTGCTTTGGATTTAATTGGGTATTGTTTTGTCAAGGGAAGTTGAAATAGTATGTACAAATTTGCGTCTTCAATGATTATGTAACAAACCATTCCTTTCACGTGGATATTTATCTCAATGGGCTGATGATCTTTGCTTTCTTTCGTTTTCCTGTCAAGCGATAATATTACCTACCTACTGCTGTGTATGGGTTTAGCGGTAATTATATTAGAAGTTTATAGCACCATGTAAATAAGTTTTTCTTATAACTTGCATCTTCTAGTTCTTCAACTGGTACGAGTACTGCTCTGTCAAGACCAAAGCAACGAGAATCGGAATCAGATCGGAATCGGCAAGGCTGAATCGAATCGCGAATTGCCCATGAATTGGAATCGAATTGGCAAATTTTAAAAACCCTTGAAATTTAGAGATTTTAACAATTAAAAACTTATTTCATGCACCCTTTATTGAATATAACGTAAACACACTATAACATCATCAAATAGAAGCTAACATACATAAACAAGGAACATAAATGATAAATATTAAATCCATCACATACGTTACACATAAATGTAAACTGTAGCTGAAGTAAATAGAAATCGTAGGATCGTAATGTGTCAAATCATAGAATGTATGTAAGATGAAGATCCATAAGACATCAAATCATAAATGTATGTAAGATGAAGATCCATGAAACATATGTCTATCAATATCTATAAAAAAAATGAAAAAACAAGGCTCTAGCTCAAACCTCATCATCATCCTCAAGCTCAGCCGCAGCCTCAGCCTCAACCTCTGAGTATCCTGTCTGCCTTCTACAAAGGCCTCTAAAGTAGGTTCTAGAGGACTGCTGAGCCATAGCCCCCGCATGTAAGATGGGCTCACGAACAACAACTCTTTGGTGCTCTTCCTTCTTGCTAGTTGCAAACCTGTGGTTTTTCTTTTCTCTTCTTCTCTCTCACTTTTCCTCTTTTCTACTCATGCTAAACAATTAGAAGGCCCCTTAGGGTTAAAACAAAGAGGAAAGGCAAAAAAAACATTTTAAAAGATGTGTTTTTTTTAAATTTGACTTGACTTTTTATCAAACCAAGCCGCGCGGGCCGAGTTTTTGCGATTCATGCAAGCGATTTTGGCGATTTTTTGGATGAATTGCTGAATCGGCGATTCATGGCGCTGATCTGCTTTAACGATTCAAAAAAAATCGGAAAGCCCGAATCGAATCACCAAACCGGCGATTCACGCAATTTCTAGGCGATTCTCGTTACTCTGGTCAAGACAGAACTTGTGGGTTCACATGGACATTGATAAGATGCTTTCATGTCTTTCATGCTTAACAGCTGGAAGCTCTCGCCAATCGAGGAATGCCACAACCCTATGTTATATAAATTATTATTAACATATGCATGCTAATATATATTATATTTTAATGTTTTATAATCTACATAATCAGTAGTATTGTATATATTATATGATACTATTATATTGCTCTCCCTCTCTCCCTATTGCAAACAATACATGACCCTGTTGGTATTGGAGTTTGATTATCTTCCTCATTTAGAGGTCTTTATATTGGTCATGTTTGGATCCCTGTTAGTGGATGCCTAGTTGATTTGATGCTACATGGACAGCCAATTGAACCACATACGCTACATAAACATATGCAAAAAAATTCCCAATCGACCTTCCATACCTCTTTGGCGTACCCATTGCATGCCAAGGTGTGACTGCTAGTTACTACTTTCATACTGTCACAAATGTTGGAGACATTAAGTGCTCTTCAGATACAATTTATTCACATATAGATGGACACAGATTGCTGGGTTATCACTCATCCATGCAGCCTACTACATCAAAGGATACTTGGCACCCAACTCCCACTCAAGCAGTCATTGATCTATCACTTCTCATCGTGAGACATCATATCAAATCCCTCTCATATGGCACAAATCGCAAGGGCAACCTCACATTACAAATTTACTAACGTCATTCTAATACATTTCTCAGCATATTCACACCCCATACACCAATTGCCTAAACTATTATGTAATTAATATGGCACAAGATGCAATCTTGTAATTCCTATTGCATGCATGGATCAAATTTTCAAAGAACATCAAACAAGAGGCTAGTGTTTAATAGCTTCTCTACAATTTCAAAGTTAGCATGTCGCTTATCAAAAAATAACAAGCCAGCAAACTTGTTTTTAAGGTTAAGAAGTAAATTGAACATTACCCAGAAGCAAACACTCCATTGTAGCATCGTTTGAGACCATATTCAGTAGTTACCTCTCCTTGTATTGGCAACTTAAATGAACCATCCCAATATTGTTTAGCTGTCCTTTTTGATACCAACACCTTGACTGCATCTAATTCTTTCTGGGTTCCTGGAAACAAAGCAATCAAAGCAATAAAACATTTCATTTAGAGACTTCATTTCTCAAAAAAATTGCAAGTACTAACTCAAAACAATTCATTGGCAACTTCCATAGGCTAAGAAAGTGACAACAATGAAAGTCGAGGAATACATTATACTTTCTAATCCATTCTATATTGATCACAGTAACCTCCATTTGTTTTTGAAAATTGTTTCTATGTTAGAGTGCTGCTTTCTTATCTCATTAAGTTTCTTAAAAGACTGCAATTTGATTTGTGTACTTCAAATCCACTAAGAAATTAAAGTATCAAATGGACTATGAAAATCATATATGAGAAACAAGGGTATATTCAAAGTGAAAATTGAAGTTTCAGCAATCTATTTTATCTTGAGATTACATTACTTGAACAAACAACAAAAGAATAATCACTCTACCCTATGTATTGTAAAGGTAATTGCTTGATTAATTATGAAAACGAAGTTACAATAAATAGGCAATTACAAGATGATGTTTCCATTCGAAACAATTGTAAACAGAAGTCAAAAATAGAAACTATCTAAAACAACTAAACTAAACTAAATACAGCTTAAATAACCATTAAATAATAATTAAATACTCTAATACCCTCCCTTAACGGTCATTCTATCCACTACACCATGTTGCCCCATAAATCTTACACACTTGTCCAGGCTCAGAGACTTGGTGAGGATGTCTGGAGTCTAATCCTCAGCTGGAACATACTGCAACTGTACTGATCCATCTTCTACAAGCTTGTGGATGAAATGACGATGAAGCTCAACATGTTTGGTGCGCTTGTGGAAGACTGGATTCTTGACAAGTGAGATGTCCCACCCAAATTTGCTGATGTAACTTTCTGATTTGCTAATGGAATTCTGATTTTTGGGAATTGCTTTGTTTTTTCTGTTTTTTTTTTGTCTTTTTAAGGTTTTTCTGTAATTGTTTTTGGTTTCTGAGGTTTTTGCACTTGAAATGAACAACAAATAATAGAAAATGCTGAAGGAAGAGACGCTACAACCAATACATGCAATAATAACAACTTGGGAAACTTATTTGAGCCTTAATGAGCTGTTACATACCACTAATCAGATACAGTGCTTGAATTTTCAGGTCTGACCTGAGTTTTCAGTCAAAGAATAAATCTAATCTACTCCCTTTTTGCACTCCAAACCCTCACACTCAGCTGGAAAGGTTGTCTATTGCCCCAATGAAGGTATGGCTGGCTATAGGTGTGTAAGGAGAGGCTGTGAATAAAATAAAACAGCTACGATCTGCCCTTTTAACTGTAGTCTGATGTTGAAACCCTGCTCTTTCAGCTGATGCAACCTGATTACGGATTTCTTCTGCTGTTCCACTAAGATTTGTGAATAAATCAGCCCTTGGGAGGTATTTCACTCTTGTTGGCCTCCAAAATCGTCGATGGTCGAGAGCGTGAATGCTGAGTGTTTGCTCTCCCTGTGACAGAATTATCGCCGTTCCCAATTTGTTTCTCCGTTCGTCTTTCCTTCTGCCAATCTCCACAATGTCTCCTCCATGAGTCGTTGTCGTTCTTCCCCTCTGAACATGGTGTCGTTGAGTTGCGCTTGGCTTTTGGTTAGCTCCCTTAACAGTGCCATGACAGGATCCTGTGGTTCCCCCATTCTGTCAAGAGAACAATACCTCCTGGAGTACACCCGCATCCACTACCCGATAGGCTGGCAGAATCACCAGCTCTGATACCACTGTAATGTACCGCCTACTCTCCTAGCCTGAACTACTGGTTTCTGTAATATACCCCACGCTAAGCCCTAGCCGGACTATCCCTGATGGTACTCCCACGTGCCAAAAGCCTTCGTACGGTAGAAAAAACAATAGTCGTATGGTACACCCGATGACCCTCTATCAGCAGTGTACGGAATGATAGACGGTGGTGACATACAGAATGCTAGTGCTAGGATGTCGTACGGTGATGTGTCTCAGTCGTACAGTGGGGTTACTACTCCCATACAGTGGTTTGGTGAAAATTGTACGGTGATGTTGGGTTGTTCATATGGTGCAGACAAGTGTGAGGTTCGAACGGTGGATGTATATCCGTACGGTGCAAGCCAAGTGTACGGTGATGGTCGTACAGTTACTAGCAACTCCAAACTGCTATACAATTCAGCCCTTAACGCTTTTGCAGATAAATAATAGAGTATGCAATAATGAACATATACCAATCACTAAATTGAGTCGCCAGAGATTTCACCAGTTTCGTACATGCAAGGAGAAATTCAGATTTAATAATGATAGCACTTCAGATTACAACAATTTCGGACCAAGAGCAAAATAGAATAGGGTGAGGAATTACTCCCACCGAAACTGCGGATGCCAAGTAGGGAGGATCTTTCACCTCCGAAATGGCAGACGACTGAACTCTAATGGGAATTCACACATACAAAGAAAAATACCAAATTCACATACCTACAACAACTAACCCGGCCTTATATATGGCTTTTGGAAAACTTCCCGAAGGATTGCAAAAAGTGTCGACACAACCAAAATGTTACCGGCAATAAAATAAAAGGGGCCGAGAGATAATAATTTAATTTCGGGGCCATACACACAAAATTATTAAATTAAATTATTTAATAATATCAGAGACATTGCACAAAATCCCTCGAAATTTGTGTCGTTTTTCAAAAAATCCCTCAAGTTTCACTATGGATTTGAAAAAACAAATTCCTTCTCTGATACCATGTAGAGGTAATTGCTTGATTAATTATGAAAATGAAGTTACAATAAATAGGCAATTACAAGACAATGTTTCCATAAGAAACATTTGTAAACTGAAGTCAAAAATAGAAACTATCAAAAACAACAAAACTAAACTAAATACAACTAAATGACCATTAAATAATAATTAAATATGTATATCCTGTCTATGCTGCAAGAATGTCTGAAACAAGCTATAGTCACCTCAATTGTACTTCAGAAAGATCATCCTGCAGTGCAGGGATTCATTTGGTGTGACACAAAAGACCATCTAGTGGCAGATGAATGCTTTGTTGGATTAAAAAATCTTATCACTCATTGGATAAGTAGTATCTATTGCCTGCCACATAGGAGCAGCTGCAGCATATTTATTTAAGAAAAAGCACATTTGGTATTTAAATGTGCATATCTTTTCATCACTTGGTAATACTTGAAAATCTTACTTCTAATTTTTTCTGTTATTATGTTCCACCATATGACAGCTTCTATTCATGCCAAAACTATCACTGAAATTATCCTTTTGAGAAATGAAATAATGCTCTTCATTTGATCCTTTCCATAAAAGAGGAGAATGTGCTCTTAGCAGCCTATTGTTCACATCCGAAATTCAATGCTTGTAAATTGATCATTTTACTGGAGATCTATTCTTCAAGTCCCATAGTGAAAGTTTGGTTGGGCCCCCCCTTATGTGGTCCCACCACTTGGGCTGAGTTGAGCCAGAATCCAAAAAGAAAAAAGAAATAAAAACTATAGTATGGTTGGTGTTGTCTACTGCTTGTTAATCGCAATCTAAGCATACAGCAAGTTGATGAGCCAATTCATGTTTGAGATTGTAGAACTACATACAGCCAAATATCAAATACAGGCTCAAAATATATGATGATTAACACAAAATCAGTATTTCTAATCTCCAAAATGGTAACGCAATCAGTAAGAGGCTAATGCAAAATCCACAAGTCCAATTGAAAATGAGAGGAAATGGAAGGAAAAGAATGCCCATCTTGCTAGAAGCTACTTGAGGCCTGGCAGTATTGCACAATTATAGGAGAATAGTAAAGAAGGGTGGATCAGCTTACATGACAGCTTTTATTACATTCTCAAGTCTCAATCAAAGGAAATTTTTTGAAGAAAATTGGGAAACACCTATTATCTTTATGGTATTGAATACCACAAACATAAAAAGTGTTCAGAATTGTGTTCTATGCATCTGCAGTCGCTTTTTATGTAGATAGGTAAGATATATTATTTTATTCTGTATTTTTAATTAAGAGACCCTGCCATGTCCAAAATGGCCTTACACTCGAGTTTGTTGATGTTCAAACAGAAAACTAGTGGAAGCAATTTAGCATGTTAATCCAATAAATTATTTTGTTGCATACAACAGCATTGAAAGGAGACCGCTTTGGAGAGCATGCATCTGTATACATAGTAACAGCAAAATAGAAATTCATGTAAAGAAGAAAGTGTATGCACAGCAGCAAAAGCTCAACTTACCAATGAGAAATTAAAGACTTAAGGCATATTACTGCAACTGAATGTCTCTAAGACACCCAATATGGTTGGTGACGTTTTTTTCTAAGTGTGCATCCATACAACATGGACTCCTTAGGCAGAGAGTAATTCCCGATCCTCGGTTCCATCTGACCATATTGCTCGGCTATTTAATATTGTAGTTTACTGTTTTGTTTGGGTTTATCATCATATACTTACAGTTTGTATGTCTTATAGTCAATAAATTATTCATTGTTTCCAAATAAGATACTTCTCTAGTCCTATCAACTGCATGTCATCGTATAGAATAATAAATTCTCTATCTTTGTTTCTTTCCTATTCAAATAATTAAGTAGAAACCTACCATGTATTCCACACTTGTTCCCACTTAACCATATGGTCTCTGTACGATATTCTTTCTCCAGAACTTCTATAACTCCATGGAAGGATTCATGCCTACCATCATTAACATCCACCTGCCATTAATGTTGCTCCAAGACCTTATTAATCTTTATTAAAAGATGATAAAGACAATCAAATATTAGAAAGTATTATTTCTTTCAAATTAGAAGAGGAAAAAGCATAAAATGAAAAAGTAATAAAGACGCTGCATCCCCTATTTCAGAAAGGTCATTTCAATTAGTACTAGAAGAGAACGTCCTTTAGAAAGAAATTTGAGATGAATTTCCCAGAAAGAAAGAAATTTCCCTTGGTTATTGCTTTTGGCGGTCAAATCGAAACTCACCATGCCACTCAGGTCAAAGCAATTCAAATGATATACTGATTTTTAAATAAATGGCATCCTCTTGAAATATCAATGACAGCCACATATCTATGCATTTATCGAGCCTCTTTGCTAATGAAATTATCCAACCAAATAGACTAAGCCATGAGCTTAGGTAACTATACCATGCTTACCTTCCCATTTTAAGATGCTCAATCCTTGAAGCATAATTGAGAACTCAATTTCCAGTACAAATCATCACAACGCCTCTTTGCTAATGAAATTATTCAACCAAATAGACTAAGCCATGAGCTTAGGTAACTATACTACGCTTACCTTCCCATTTTAAGATGCTCAATCCTTGAAGCATAATTGAGAACCGAATTTCCAGTACAAATCATCACAAATAGATATATGAATGGCTGAGCTCTGAAGTAATTGCTACAATTGATCATCACTAGTAGCGCAATGTTACAGACCTCTGACTCGCCTCAAACTCAACAAGCTGATTTTCGACTTGGACTCAAACTTGGCACCCAGACTCAGCAAAGAGTCCGCAAATTGACAAACCCAAGAAGTTAAGAGATTTTTAAGGATTTAAAGCTTGTTTCATGCATAGTTATAGGACTCTGCAAGTCCTGACAGGGCTCTGTGAGTCCAAGGCCGAGTCGGCCAAAATGAGTTTTTCTGCCCTTGGACTCGGGCTCGGACTTTTTATGTTTATTGCCAAAAATTAATGTTTTGCTTTGACTTTTTTGTGTTTATTGCCTTCTCTCAAACCTAAAAGGAGCATTCATTCATTTTCAAACACAAAGAAGAGTGAAAAAAGGCTTGAGAGAAGAATATTGGGGTTTTAGAGAATAGACCAGCATATTGATTGGCTCTCAGATATTGATTGTTGATTGTTTGTGCAAGTTTGTAGCTTGCATTCACACATTGAGAGGAGCTAAAAGAAGCATTTGAAGGAGGCCTCTACAAATTTGAAGTGCATTTCTTCATTTTTGGAGCAAATTTGAAGAGGTGAGTTACATTTTTTGTGTTGTTTTATAAATTTTATACATTCATATTTCCATTTTGTTTATATTTGTTTTAGTTTTGTTTCATTTTATGTTAATGGAAAACTTGAAAAGTAAGAAAACCTAGCTTTGTTTTTTTCTTTATTTTATTTATTTCAATTTAATTAAATGTGTAGAAATTGTAGATGCTTATTTTTTTCATTTATGATATATATTGCAGCAGCATAATGTCTAAGCCTGGGAGTAGTGCAAATGAATCTAAGCCTAAGTGTAACCCAAATGCAGACTTTGTTAGATGCCAAAGGGATAAGGCTTGGAAACATGTCATCCCTGGATTAAAAAAAGAAGTTATATGTTGGCATTACAATGTTAAATATGGTGGGGGAGGTATTAACCGATCCAAATATCACCTTGCACATATATCAGGGCATGATGCCAAAGCATGCAAAGCAGTGAAATGCAAGCTCATCTAGAGAAATTTGAAAAGAAAAAAAATTAAAACAAAAGCATATGGAAGAAATGGCAAACTTTGGTGGAGAGGCCTCTTCAAATCTTTGTCCTTCATTACATCCATCTACAAGTAGTGGTACTAGGAGTGTGAGCATTGGGCCTCAGATTCATAAGAAGAAATCCACATTAGATTCCCTTATTGTTCCACGCACAACTCTGGGTGCCCAACCATCACTTGAGCATGGGTTGAAATAAGGAGAAGCATGAAGCTGAAAAAATGACACTTAGAGATTTTTGGTTCTACAACAACCTTCCATTTCATGCAGCAAGGTACTCATTATTTTAACTTCTGTGTCTTGATTTTCTTGCTTTCAAGACTCAAGAGTATGCCACATTGATTATTTTAATTTTTCAAGTTAAAAGTAAAACTTAATAGTATACTTATTTTGTTTATTTAACTTGTTTTAGGTTTCCTTATTGGCAAATTGTGGTAGATGTTATTGTTTGTGGTCCGGGGCTCAAAGCCCCTAATGATGAGGAGCTAAAAGGTCCTATTTTGACCCACAAGGTGGCTGATGTGAAAGTCTCAATTGCCAAGCAGTGTGAGGTATGGAGGAAGGGTTGCACCATCATGACTGATGGTTGGACCGACAGAAGTAGAACATTGTTGAATTTTCTTGTCTCCCCATCAGGTAATTGTAAAATTTGTACTTACTACTATGTAAACTATATTCAAGAATCAATATTGATTTAGTAATTAAGTTTTTAAATTTTGATTGTACTAAATTGCCTTTTTTTACCTCAGGTGCCACAATGTTTTTGAAATCAGTTGATGCTTCAGGAAAAACAAAAAAATTTGAGTATCTTTGTGAGGTCTTGGAGGAAGTGTTGAAGGAGGTGGGTGAGGAGAATGTGGTACAGAATAGTCATGGATAAAGAAGCAAATTATGTTGCTGCAGGTAAAATTCTTATGGAGAGGTACCCCACCTTGTTTTGGACCCCTTGTGTTGCTCATTGCCTTGACCTCATGTCGGAGGATCTTAGCAAACTTCCCTGGATAAAAACATGTGTAGAGCACGCAAGGAGTATTTGTAAATTCATATATAATCATAATTGGGTCCTCAACCTTATGAGGAATTTCACAAATAAGAAAGAGTTGGCTTGTCCAGGGGTCACCCGATTTGCAACAAATTTTATCATGTTGCAATCCTTGCTTCAGTCCAAGGCCGGTTTGAAACACATGTTTGTAAGTGAGGAGTAGACCACATCATCATATGCGAAGAGTAAAGCAGGGATTGAGACGATTGATCGTTGTAAATTCATATATAATCATACTTGAGTTCTCAACCTTATGAGGAATTTCACAAATAAGAAAGAGTTGGCTCGTCCAGGGGTCACCCGATTTGCAACAAATTTTATCACGTTGCAATCCTTGCTTCAGTTCAAGGCCGGTTTGAAACACATGTTTGTAAGTGAGGAGTGGACCGCATCATCATATGCGAAGAGTAAAGCAGGGATTGAGACGGCTGGTCGAGTTTTTGATGAGAGTGGCTTTTGGCAACCAGCCAAGGAAATTGTGCAGGTAATTTTCCTTTTTGTCCTCATTTCCATTTCATTCCATCATTTTTGCTCACACTTGTTTATGTTCATTGTTCATTTTTTAAAATAAAACTCAAAGCTTAATGTTTCAACTTTTATCATTTTTGTTGACGGAGAGAAGCCCGCAATGGGATACATTTATGAGGGCATGGACAGGGTGAAAGGCCATTAGATCTTTTTACACAAGGAATCGGGCTAAATAAGGTCCCATATGGGATGTCATTGATCAACGATGACAGAATCTGCTTCACAGGCCTATACATGCAGTTGCCCACTACCTTAATCCGGTGTTCCAATTTTGCCCAGATTTCAAGGCCAATGATGAGGTGTGGAGTGGGCTCTAGTTCTACGATGTTGTAGAGAGAATGTCACCTGATTTAACAGTTGGAGCAAACGTAGTCCATAAGATAGAAATGTATAGGAATTAACAAGGAGACTTCTTCTCACGAGACTTATGCAAGAAAAACCGAACACTATAGATGCTAGGTAAAAATCTATTCAAGGCATAATTTAAAATTTAGATCTTAAACATTTCTATCTATGATTCTAATTTTATTACCATTTTACGTTGATAAAGTCAAAGTTATAGAATAGATTATAGATTTGATTTTAAATTTTTCTTGTTTTAGATGCATGGTGGGAGATGTTTGGTACTTCAGTGCCAAATCTATAGTGGATTGCAGTTCATATCTTGAGCCAGCCATGTAGTGCTTTAAGATGCGAGCGCAACTGGAGTATGTTCAAGCACATACACTCGAAAAAGCGCAACAAGTTGGCAGTGAAAATGGTGAATGACCTTGTGTTTGTTCATTACAACATTTGCCTCCGTCACAGACAGATCTTGGGCACTGACACATCTATCATTTTAGAGGAGGTTGATCCACAAGCAATAGGGAGCACTGAGGTTGATGATCTTGTCTTCAATGATGAAGACTTGGAATGGGTTGATCAAGTGGATCGAGAGGCAGAGGCAGAGGCAGTAGCGACAGCAAAGGAGGAGGCCAAAGCGCGAGGAGACCCATTGGAGGACCCTGAGCCTGAGAGTGAGGATGAGGATGTCACTGAGGCTGAACCATATAGGCTACTCCGAGTCTTAATCTTCTAGGCTCTAGCTTTTCTGTTGATATATGTTTTGAACTATTCCATGGATTTCATATTCCATGAATATTGTAGACATTTGACAGTGACACTATTTATATTTCTAGTGTGTTATTTAGTTTGACTTATTTCCTTCAGAAATTCACATTTCATCATATTAGATTGCGGGAGCAAGATGTTCATAAAACAACATTTTGTTGTCACTATGGTCATTATGAATTTCTGGTAATGCCTTTTGGATTAACTAATGCTCTAGCCACATTACAATCCTGCATGAAACATATTTTTAATAAACAGTTGAGGAAATATTTGTTGGTTTTCTGTGATGATATTTTGATTTACAGTAAAACCTGGGAAGATCATTTGAAGCACATTGATGAAATTTTAGGAATCATGGAATGTCAGTCTCTTTATGCAAAGGCTTCCAAATGTGAATTTGGTATACAGAAATTTTGTATTTGGGCATATTATCAGTGCTAAAGGAGTACAGGTACATCAGGAAAAAATACAAGCTATCCTAGATTGGCCTCCACCCCGAAATCTTTCAGACTTAAGGGGATTCTTTAGTTTATGTAGCTACTATAAGAGATTTGTTAGGGACTTTTCACAGGTTGGAGCACCATTGACTGATCTCACAAAAAAAGGGGGCTTTAGGTGGACTCAGGAAGCGCAACAGGTATTTGATAAACTAAAGGAGGGGTGATGAGTTCTTGCCTAGTACTCACGCTTCCAGATTTTAACCAACCATTTTTGTTGAAATGTGATGCATCCGATGAGGGAATAGGAGCATTTTTGATGCAGAAATGACATTCTATTGCCTATGAGAGCAAGAAACTTGGTGGAAATGAAAAATTATACTCAATATATGACAAAGAAATGTTGCCAATCATGCATGTACTGGCTAAATTTAGACAGTAGTTGGTTGGAGGGAAGTTTGTAGTCCGAATAGATCATAACAATTTGAAGTATTTTCTTGGTCAGAAAGATTTGAATGATCGACAACAAAAATGGATCAGCAAGATCCAAGCGTATTATTTTGAAATTGAGTATGTAAAAGGTAAAAATAATATAGTAGTTGATGCAAGCATTATCCAAAAGGCCTGAAGTAAATGCTTTGTCTATAGTAACAACTGATTGGAAATCTCTTCTAGCGGTGGAATACTCTAAAAATTCATTTGCTTGTGACTTAATGGATGGGCACATTTAGAATGAAAGATATAAGGTAATGAATGACATTATTTACTACAAGGACAAGAATTTCCTCGTACCTGGTTCTAAGCTAAAGGAGAGAATTATGCAGTCAGATCATGACATACCCTTAGCTGGTCATCCAGGATATTTCAAAACTTACAGGCAAATACAGGAATGATTTACTTGGAAAGGACTCAAGAATGATGTTTTACGATATGTTAAGGAATGTACCACCTGCCAGCAAAATAAAGCAGAACATACCTATCCAACAGGATTATTGCAGCCGTTGCCAATTCTGGAAGAGAAGTGGGAGAGTGTATCAATGGATTTTATTACTAGTTTACCAAAATCTCAAGGAAAAGATTGCATTTTTGTTATAGTTGATAGACTGACAAAGTTTGCACACTTCTATGCTATCACTACGGAATATAAAGCTTCACAAATTGCTAAACTATTTTTCAGAGAAGTATTCCGTCTTCATGGCCTACCTAAGAACATAATCAGCGATCGTGATAGCCGATTTCTGAGTAATTTTTGTGAGGAGTTATTCAAATTGACAGGGACAAAATTGAATCACAATACTAGTTACCATCTACAGACCGACAGTCAGACGGAAATAGTGAATAAATGGCTTGAAGGGTATCTTCATAATTATGTGGCATGTAAAGAGCCTGCCTGGTTCTATCTCTGAATTTGCTTGCAAAATTTTAATTCATTTTGGATTTGTAATATGATATGAATTTTTAAAATAATTCGCCAGGTAAGAACAATACTATTACAAATTGAAAGCAATAAATCTATTCTTGTAACAACACCGAATTCTCACCACACTATTGAATAGCTTTATTAAATCACAATTGAAAATCATACAATGCGATTTGAAACCAACGCATCAATTTATTATACAGAACCTGTGTGTTTTGATCTCCACCAATGCTGGTTGCGACTGAAAAAGAAGATAATGGATGCTTGCACAATTCCCCACGTCAACCTCCAGCAATTCACACATCCTTTAATTGTTTTTCTCCACTCTACATTCGTCAACAAATTCAACACATAAATTCTACTTCTCCCAATGGCTTCACACGGCTTCCAAGATCAGCCGCAACATACACATTTCATCAGCATCAACATTGATTCAAAGTGCTGGAAACAAACAAAGAATTTACAATTCTTTGCAAGGTAAATTTCATTCCACAAACCCTTGTTTCGAACTTCAGCAATTTCATAAATGATCAAAAGATATCTCATAATGAGTTTCGAAATCCTTAAGTAATTAAAATCAGCTTCTTCAATAAGACTCGAAACTTTTCAGCTTCTCCTTCACACATTGCATAACTTAAAATGATTATGCCATTAAAGACATTATCCTTGCATAACCTTTTAATTGAACTATAATACTTCATTATATTTCCTCACATTAAATGACATAGCATTTAAATATAAGTCATTATAATTAATTAATGACTTGACTTTATTAAAAAGCTCATAATATAATTAATTAAGTGAACTTAATTAATTAATAAAATAATCAACCCAAGCCAATCCAAATGCTCTGCTCTGTCAAGACAACTGCTCAGACACCCTGCCACAAGTAGACACTGCCAGAAATAGACTTACTAAAAATAGTAAGTCTCTCAAACTGAAAGCTCTGCAAATGAATCCACAACTCCACTGTTACCAATGCACAGGCGCCCTGCTAAAAATAGTAATCATGACAATCACCCAAAATAAACACTTACTATAAATAGTAAGTCTGTCAATCTGACCCAAACGAAGAGCAATCCTAGCATCCCAGACCTCCAAAGTGGAAACTGACCACTGGCTCCGCCACACGACCCCCTCCAACATCCCGATTAGCCTACAAGGGTCACTCAAATAAGCTAATCCCATGTGCCTAAAAACAGGGACATTACATGGCAGGACATCAGAAAGCATGGGTCAGATGGCTTCATCTAGGAGAATATTGTTATAATACAACCTAACACATGTCTATCGGAATGTCTCCTTTCCGAGCATTGTATGGCTATGAAGCTCTATCTTTTGTTGATTTGGCTTTTGATAACAATAAGGTTCCAAAATCCCGAGATTGGCTTCAAGAATGTCAGGATATTCTGAAAACTCTCAAGGAAAACTTGCAATGTGCTTAGAACCAGCAAAAAGTCTATGTTGATAAGAAACGAGTTGAGCAAAATTTTGAAATTGGGGAATTGGTGTATCTCGCCTACAGCCTTATCGACAAGCCTCCCTAAAACAAAGTGGTGCAGAAAAGTTAAAACCACGTTTCTATGGCCTATATCAGATAGTCAAGAAAATTGGTACAGTTGCATATGAATTAGATTTGCCTGAAGGAAGCCGAATACATAATGTATTCCATGTGTCATGTCTTAAAACAGGCGTTGGGACAATAGGTAACAGCATCAGTTGATCTACCCCAATTGGATGAGGAGGGAAAGTTGGAATTGATACCAGAAAAAGCATTGGATGCCCGTGAACGGAAACCGAGGAACAAGTCTATCAAGGAATATCTCATCCGATGGAAGAACCTTCCTATTGATGATGCTACGTGGGAAAACGAACAGGTTCTTCGGCATCTAAACTTAAAGTTGCTTGTGGGCAAGCAACACGGGGAAGGGGAGACTGTAATGTCCCTTGAATTCCCTGAATAAAGTCTCGATTGTTGAGACACAAAATGAATAATAATTATTTGATATTAATTACTGCCTCAACAATTAATATTCAATAATTAAGTATAATAAAATAATATTAATTATTTAAATATTAGAAATACAAACTAATATTTAAATAATTAAATATTTGAGTTCTTTTACAGGATTCACCATTGGAAGTTATCCACGGGAATTTTCTTCTTTAACTAAACATTTGCGGAGGCTGTAATTCAAGATGGATTTTTGAATTTTCGGCGGAGGCTGTAATTCAAGATGGATTTTTGAATGTTCTGAAATCTCTCGAAATGAGAATTAATCTATCATTTCGCGAGCAAAGCAAACCTAGCGTAGTGATTGAATAAATCATTGATAACATTTGAAGTTAGTATATTCATAACCTATTCCTTAATCTCTCACTATAGCCCCTTTCGGGGATGGGTTGGTTGTAGGGATCGGCTGGAGTAATTCCTCACAAGGTGGGTGAATACCGAGATAGGGTAAGGGCGTGTATTTTTGAAGCCTTGAAGGAGTAGTCCTGAGATGAGTATGAATATGTGTTTCCAAAACCTTGAGGGAGCCTACTTGTAGATTGATTTCCAAGAGCCCTATGACAAGTATTCCCTGTCATCCTGAGGGTTGACATGTTTAGGAGAGAAGTAAGGAATTAAGCTTAAGTATGTTAGCTGTCAAATGTATTATGAATCATTCATTGTTTCTTAATTCAATTTGATTTAGATGCATAGAGATGTATGTTAATCATCTGGAAATTGGTAGCCTCCTAGTAAGAGACATTACAAACACTAAGTTAAATTTCCATTTCCATGAACAATCCAAAACCTAGTTGGGAATAATCAAGTAAACTCCTAATAGGGGTCATTAAATCACTTCAATAGTGTTTGAGCATTCGTATTCTCACACATTCTTCCTTATCTTTTGGCACACACCCTATAAATTTCCATGGCATTGTCATGTTCAACAATCTCTATGTAGTTTTTACTAGTGGCTTACCAATGTTATTTAGGAGACTGAGACTCATGTTTGCAGAAAGAAGGTCCTTGATAATCTAAAACATGTACCCCATTTTAATTTGAATGCAATAATATGGCCCTTGAAACAGTTTAAGTACTCATAAAACACATTAAATAAACTTGCTGAAAACACGTCAGACATGATGCAAAGCATATTCAAGACATAAGGCATACATTAGGAAGGCACACATGCATGAAGTAATTATGCTGACAACATGATAGACATGGAGCAAACACATAAATACACATGAGATATGAAGCATATATGCAAGACACAAAGCATGCATGAGAAAGGTACACATATACATGGAGTAAACATGCTGAAAACACATAAATATGCATAAGATATAAAGCATATCCATAGATACACATGAAGCATAGACATAAATACAAGTAAGACATGGAGTATACACGTAAAGCATGAAGCATCCACGTAAGGCATGAAAGGCATGAAGCAATACACATAAATACACGTAAGGCATAAAGCATAAATACATGTAAGGCATAAAGCAATGCACATTAAAACATGCAAGGCATGAAGCATACATGTAAGGCATGAAGCATCCACATAAGACATGTGAGGCATGAAGGATCCGCATAAATACATGTAAGGCATGAAGCAATACACATAAATACATGTAAGGCATGAAGCATAAATACATGTAAAAGGCACACACATATATAAGTGCAATGTTGGCCTACTTGATTTTATTTTTTACTAACTTAAGAAGAGGGCTTAGTAGTTAATCCTAATTGAATGGCAGTTATAGGTTTGTCCCGCAAGCAACCAACTCAATGGAGGCCCACAAGCAACCAACTCAATGTGTGTCCGCTTAATTGAGGGGACTCCTGCTCTTGCCTCTTCTTATTAGGCTCCCTTACTAGTTTCTACTAATAAGATTGGTTTATTAAAATCAATGAATAATTAAGAATACTAAATCCTTAATGGATTGGCAAATTACATAAAACAAGATTCATAGTCAATAATAGACTTTACCAAATTTCATACCAATTACTTTTAAAATGTCAATTGCACCCCTTTTTGGATTCAATTTAGATCCCAAAATCTCTAATGTGATCGATTAGTAATTTTATTCAATAAATAAATTACAGCTACTTAACAGATTTATAAATAAATAAATTTAAGCATATTGCATACCAATCGCTTTTCAAAATATTATAAATGACTGCAACTTTTCTGAATTAAACTCAGAATCAAATTTCTTACTTGATTTCCCACTTGATTATTCCATATCCTTTCCCAAAGCATTTGTTCTCCCTCTTATACCATCAAGTGAGAAAAGGTCACACCTTTTATTAAGACTATTGTTTTTGCAAGGGATACGCCTCTTCGCAAATAATTGCTTCCTTGGAATTCCCTTAATTAATCACTGTAATGAAACTCTTAATTAATATGCCCCTTCAAAACCAATTGATGCTTTCTCTCTTTGTGATGCAGAAGCATCCTTGGGTCATTGGCAATCTTGCATCACCTAAAAATATTTCCCTTTGAATTTGTTCTTAGTTTAGTTCCAATTCACAGTTCGGTGTTTCTAGTGGCGTTCCTTTCTTTTGGATCATTTGTTGCTGCGAACCTGATGGTCTGTTCTGGACATCATGTTTTACCTATGTCTGGGTTCGCACCTCAATTGGATACTTCGTTGTTGAGATATTAAAGATTCTTGGTCAGTTTAGAATGTTCTTCATGTTCTACGGTCAATTGGGGTTTTCCGATCTCGCAAAGTAATTCCGAATCAGCAAAGCTTGGTGACTCATATCCCGATGTTCATGGATCTTTGGCCAACGTCTCTCTTGGATTGCGCGTCATTTCTACATTATGGCATTGAGATCTTTATGATTTGGGTCCTAACCTATATTTTTGTATTACGTTTTCTTATTCTTGGAAAATGTAATTGATCTGGCCGACATGTGAGTCGCAAAGGCTTTATATATTGAGGCATATGATCTTCGTTTAGAGGAGTAGTGAAGTGTTGAATAAGATAACCTTGGGAGGTTAGCATTAGGGTTTAGATTTTTGTTGTAATCAGGCATGTATGTCGAAGGCTTGTAATCTACATGTTGCAGGCAGATGTGATGTAAATACTTGATTCTGTGATAATGCGCAGATCCGTTATTGCATATTGATTGTCTATTCTTGTTTCTGAGTTGGTTGTTTCCGCTGCGTTGACTCTTGCTCGTGGTTGGACCATCTCCATTGGGGAAACTCCCACCATAATTGCGTCAGATGGTATTAGAGTAAGGTTGATGTTCCTGTGATGAGCAAATCGAGCTCCTGAGCTTGCAAAGTCCTAGGTATGTTTGTTGTGGGGTGGCAACGTGTGGATCTGGCCTGCAATTGCAAAGGACTTGCGCAAGGGGATCGCAGAAGAGACTTTTGTTGGTTGAGGACTGTTGAAGGGATACCAAGGGTGAACAAATCGTCGAGTTGGAGGCAGGCTGCAAGTGTGTCTGATAGATCGCCAGTTGGAGAGGCAATTAGCACCTTGTAATCAAAATGCCGAAGCTGAGGCAGTTTCACCTAAGGATTGGAAAGATGTCGCCTAGAAGAATGAACCCTAGAAGGCTAGAGCAAATGATGGAGGACTTAAGAAATGAGATGAGGACTGAGATCAGAAATGTATTGAATGGATTGCGAAGGAATCCTGAGACTGAAGAGGAATATGGGGAAGCTGCTAAAGATCTTGAGACTGTAGATGTTGAGATCCCACCGGATGAAGAGAGATTGTTGAGAGCTATGGCACAAGTAAGTAAAAGTCATAGGATGGAGGTTTCTACTTTCACTGGTTCATTGCACCCTGAGGATTTGATAGATTGGATTGGTGAACTAGAAGATTACTTTGAACTTGAATATATCAGAGATCCACAGAGGGTTAGGTTAGCACAGACTATGTGGAAGGGTCATGCTGCCTTATGGTGGAAAGAATTGTAGAAAGATAGAGAGGAACATGATGAAATGAAAATCACTAGATGGAGGGTGATGGTTGCTAGATTGAAGGTTAAATTCATTGCTGGAGATTATGAAGGAGTATAGCGAGGAGTTCTATAAGATGACAATCAGATCTGGACACCAAGAGGTATCTAAGGAGAAGGTGGCTAGGTATATTAATGGTCTAAGATTTAACATTCAAGATGAGCTGAGTATGTTGAGGATTAGTTCAGCTGAGGATGCTTATAAGTATGCACTAAAGGAAGAAGATAAGTGGAAGAGGAAACAAAGCAATCCTAGGGGAAGGGAGAAGCAAGTAACAATGGAAAAGAGAAGCAAACCCTTGAGGTAGAATCTGATCAGAGGACTCTTAGAAGAGGAAGTGGTAGCAAGGAATTCAAAGGTACTTGTTTCAAATGTGGTGGCATAGGACATAGAGCTTTTCAATGTTCAGAAGGATCTACTAAGAACTTGGGAAAACAGAATCTTGTGGCACATGAGGAGCAAGCTACTAATGGACTTGAGGAGAATATGACAGCACTTGAGATAGGAGAATCTCTTATGCTTAGGAGAATCATGATGAGTAAGAAGGAAGTTGAACCTATACAAAGGAGGAATTTTTTAGGACTGTATGCAAATCGGGAAGTAAATGTTGTAAGGTTGTTATGGACAATGGTAGTATTGATAACTTGGTATAAGAAGAAATGGTGCAGAAGCTTGGACTAAAGAGGTTTGAACATCCTTGTCCTTGTGGGATAAGTTGGTTTTCAGATGAACACATGGTGGAGGTGAAAGAGCAATGTTTGGTGAGCTTCAACATTGGACCTTACAGGGATGAGGTGTTGTGTGATGTGGTATCTATGAGTGATTGTCATAATCTATGGGTGGACCTTGGCAATTTGATAGAGGAGCTATCCATGATTGCAGAAGAAACTTGGTCACAATAGTGAAGGGTGGGCAGAAGTTTACTTTGGTTCCTTTGAAGGAGAAAGAAGGAAGAAGTGGAAGGAATCCAAGCATGGTAAAGAGTTAATGTTCAGAGAAGCAGAATCCAGAGGTTAGTATGGATCGGAAGAAGGATCTTGAAGGCAGATCTGAGGAGCAGTTGGTATCAGACTGTAAGATGTTGGTAGCAATTATGCCAGAAATAATTAAATAAGACTTTGGGTTAGTTAAATAAAACATTGTTCCGGAGGGGTATCAGTTGTGTCGTCAGTTGGTGACGGTTGGAGACTTAACCGATCGTGTCGCGTCTATTTGTAGGGAGTCTGGAACAAGTGAAGGTGTGTTAATGTTGGAACGATTATGCTATGAAAGATATATATCATTTTGTCATTTATGGTGTGATGTGATTCTATGGTATTCATGTTATTGTTGTATTTCATTTATCTTCGGTATTATGCAATCATGTTGAATTATATGTTGTACAATCCATGTCCAGTTAGGCATCTAACATTTTGGCGCCGTTGCCTAAAGTTCGAAGCTAGCGGTCGAGGGAAATAGGATTGACAGGATGGCGGCATAATGGTCGTACCTTCGACCAATAAGTCTTGGTAACTGATAGTGACAAAGAAAACAATACCGAAGTAACCAGAGAAGACCAGTTAACACAAAACTTGGTTCACGCGTGAGACATGTCAGTTGACGAGTACGTACAGCGGGAGGTTCAGGAGAGAGCGGTCTCAGCTGGTACGGTACGCGCCGAACTCACACTGAGCGGTCCTAGGTACGATCTTCTGGGTAGTCCTCTAAGATTGTTAACTCCGACAATTAATGCCCAACCTACCAAACAAGGACAAAAGGCAATGCACGAAGGCGGAGACAAAGGAGAGAAGGAAACCAAAACTACCGTATGGAGGTCTCTGCGTATCCAAGAGCAAGCTTAGAGACGCCAACAACAACAACCACTCCCGAGCAATTCCTGGGCACACGAAGGATCTGACACCAACAGTTGGGAAGGTGGTGACTCGGTACCAACTGAACCATCCGTACATTCCGAAGAGGACAATAGCCAAGAGGGAAATCTCGAAGGAGAGGTAGCGGATTTATTTGAGAGTACCTTGCGAGGCATCGGCAATCTCATTATCTCAGAGGGGTCAGAAATAGGGAGAACAGAACCAAAGACTTCGAAGAGAAGAGAGTATCGGTACCACAACAAAGGCGGCAACCAAGACGTGAACAACAGAGGTGGAGCGGTAGAAGATTCGCGCGTAGCCAAAGGTGCGGAAGACGCACAAGGACGCAGAGGAGGAACCAACCCACCGACATCTAATAATGTGCACGGTGCCTACCGTACGTTGAAAATGGCAAACCCCCAAGAGAAACAGAAACTGCCCAAGTTCAGTGGGGACGGATTGGAGGATCCCGCCCGCCACTGTAAAATATGTGTAACAATATGGGAAGCAAATGGCCAAGATGACCGTGACTACTGGTTGAAGGCTTTTTCTGCCACCCTACGAGGGATTGCAATTGATTGGTACACGGACCTACCAGCAGAGGGCAAGGTAACTTGGGATGACCTGAAAAAAACATTCCAGGAGGAGTTCAGATTGCTCCGTGATGATAATGAAGTAGTGGCAGAAAATTACAATACACGACAGGGAAAGTATGAAACAGTACAAGCTTACCATCGAAGGCTAAACGAACTCATTGGTAAACTCGAAAACCAGCCAGCAGATGGTCTGAAAAAACGATGGTTCATTGAGGGACTAACTCCATCCCTACAAAGGAAGATGAAAGTGGTGCCAGCAGGGGGCAAGGCAACTTGGGATCACCTGAAAAAAACATTCCAGGAGGAGTTCAGATTGCTCCGTGATGATGATGAAGTAGTGGCAGAAAATTACAATACACGACAGGGAAAATATGAAACAGTACAAGCTTACCATCGAAGGCTAAACGAACTCAATGGTAAACTCGAAAACCAGCCAGCGGATGGTCTGAAAAAACGATGGTTCATTGAGGGACTAACTCCATCCCTACAGAGGAAGATGAAAGTGGTGCCACCATCCTCGTACACCAACGCCTACAAACGTGCGATGTATATTGAAAGTGAAAACAAGAAATCCAGAGGTAAGAAGAAGACGAGTGATGACGATAGGACGGATGGGGACAGCGAGGGTCCATCCAAAACTATACAAGCGCTACGAAAAGACGTGATGAGAATGATGAAGGAAATGAGGGTTGGAAAGGAGGAGACAAAAGATGGCAAGGAACTTTGGTGCACAGACTACAAGTTGGAAGGCCATACCAGAAGTAACTGTCCAAAGAAGGCATTTTGTGACATCTGCCAAGTACTAGGGCACCCCATCAAGGAGTGCCCGTACAATTTGAAGGCAAGGGCGCTCAAGTGCTCTTTACCCAAGGGAAACAATCAACTTTGCCTGTCACACCTCCAAGAAACACAAATGCCTTGCCGGAGGTTACCGCAGCAACCAACGAGGAAGTAATAACAATAGCAACAATAACACACCAAGAAGCCGCATCCAGTACGACGCGAAGGGGCGGCTCATGATACAATGCCGCAGATGTAACGAGTGGGGCCACTTTGCGCGGGACTGTCAGACCGGCAGCGGTCAAGGTGGAGGAAGCATGCTATGCAAATGGTGTGGTCCTGGTAGCCACGAGGATGTTGATTCCCCTAAGGGAAAGGGGGTAAATATGATAAACATCACAGGATCTGAGAAGGAGGTCCTGGCAATCACAAAGTCCCAAATGAAAAAAAACCACGTACCCTGATCCACGTACGGAGAAAGAAAGATAAAAGGAAGCCATAATGGAGACGAAACTGGCAATGGAGGAAGAACGGAGGCAAACGCATGGTACTCCCATACGGTCAGCATCAGAAGCCAACATCATACAACAGATGTTACATGCGACGGTCCCAGTACAAGTGGCAGACCTACTGGAGACGCTACCACGACTGAAGGTGGCAATCACTAACAATTGACACTAATGGCAGCCAAGACATTGGCAAACACGGGGCGAATGAGACAGGAAAAAAAGACAAGGACGTTACTACCTCGAGTGGTGCCACGGATCCTATGTTGTTAGCAGTAGGTGTCGGACGGACATCCACAGTGGTAGAAATGGAAATCATGGGACGTACTCTGACCAACACTATTGTAGATGGAGGATCTGGTGTAAATGTATTGCCAGAAGAAACGTGGAAGGCTCTTGGTAAGCCTACACTCTGGCCGCCAACCTTTCACTTGGTAGGCACTAACCAGCATGGTATAAAACCAATTGGGACACTCATGGCGCAGAAGGTTGTTATTGGAACCCAGCAGTTCTTTCTATATTTTGTTGTCATCGCCCTCAAAAGGAAGGGGTATGATGCCCTCCTCGACAGGGGCTGGCTCATCACAGCGAAGGCCAACCACAATTGGAAGAACACCCTTTCCATCGAGAGTGATGAAAAGAAATATGTCATCGACCTGCAGAATCAGGTGGTAAGCGAGGAACTGGCATCGGACTCCAAGTCCGAAGGAGGAGAGTTGGGCGAAGAAAAAGGGATCGAACCGGATGATGAGGGAGTTCTGAGACTTGAGGATTGTTCGGAAGACGAAACGAGTTCACTAAATGGATTGTTCCACTGCAGATGGAGGATTATGAAGTTTTTCGTCCAGGCTGTAACATGTTAGAGCTTCTGGAAGAAACCATCGATTGCGGACCAAAGCATTTGGGAAAAAACCTAACTTGCAGGAAACCTTTGACTCAGGACCAAAGTATTTAGAAGAAAAGACAGTTGGGAGCATATCGTTAGCACATCGGGAAGGAAGGGGTCCATACGGGCAAACACCAGCATACCGTGCAGACGAGAGAAGGCAGGTTGGCAGACCTATGTATGAACAAAGGAAGAAGCAAAGATCGTATGGTCTGTACGGATGCAGAAGGGGTCGCACGATGTACGAACCGAGCGGAGCTAGGAGGAAGAAGGAATAAACGTACAAGCGAGAGGAAAAATATCCCTACAATAGAGGCCACAGGGGTTATCCGTACGGGAGAAAGGAAGGAAAAACGAGATGTCGAAGCAATTGAAGACATGAAAGAAAATTGAAGAAGGGGAATTCCATGACGTACAAAAAGTATGGAAGCCACAGAGAATACAGTCTATACGACACATGCGACTACAGGAAGCCGACTTGGTTGTACAGCCGAGAGAGAGGAGAGCATTCGCCAGCCCCGTAAACCACATACGGCGTGGAGTGGGGAGCATACACCTGGAAGACAAGATCATTGTAAGAGGAGACAAGAAAACATAGGAGCCGTACGGATTCAGAGAGAAAAGGTGGTCGTACGACTTGATACCGTATGGGGTCGTACGGTCGAAATAGAGAAAGAAAGCTTTCTGGAAAATGATCGTATGGTGTCGTACAGACATTGTCGTACATCTATACGATCAAAAAGGGATCTCATCATACGGCATTTTCAACCGTAACAATGGCCATTACACCATACGGTCGCAGCACCCCGAAATATAGCGCGACGTAAACGGAGCAGCCGTATGGTCACGGATTCAGACAATACAGTCCGTACGGCTAACAGGCACCAGCGCTCTCAAGTGGTCCGTACGGTTGGTAATAGCATAACAGGCACTCCAATGGGCACCGTGGGCAGTGGAGTTGGCAATACCATGACAGTCCGTAGAGGAGAGATGGCGTCAAAAAAATCAAGAAAATGGTGTGCCATGGAGTTCCGTGTGGTTTTCAAGGTGCTAATTTGGTCTTGGCGGCGAGGGCACTGCCCCTCGACCGTGCCTTGGCGCTGCCCCCAGACCCCGCGAGAGGCGCTGTCCCCAAACCCCCGCAAGGGGCGTTGCCTCCACAACCCCATTTGATTTTTGAACTACACTACAACTTTGAGTATGTGCAGTACAACTCACTGTCTGCATTCTTGTCATTAGTCTTCCTAGATATTACTTGATATAGACTTGCCGTCCGGAAGACAAGTTTTTCTTTTGGGGGGGATGATGTTGGCGGCAATTATGCCAGGAATAGTTAAATAAGACTTTGGGTTAGTTAAATACTAAGTTGTCAGTTCGAATTCCGATTCGTATGCGGGTTCGAGATTCGGGTTCGAAACTCGTCCAAAATGTTTTTGGGTTGGGTTCGATTCATTTTGGGTTCATACGTACAGGAATTTTTAAAAAAATATATATACATATATATGTAAACATATGTAGCAGCAAATAAGTTCATATGGTAAAACTTAAACGGCTGTATACAAAACGCGGCTTGTAATGGCAAGTAAAACGTAATACTAAACCGCTGCATGCAAAAAACGTTAAAACGCGACGCTTTTTAGGGTGAAACGCGAAAAAAATCAATTAAAAACAGCGTTGAAAGTCAAACAAAATCGAAATTCCCAGAAATTCGATCTAAATTCATGGAAATACGTTTTGGGTTCGTTTTCAATTTTTCAAATTCGTGGAAATACGTTTTGGGTTCGTTTTCAATTTTTCAAATTCGTTTTGGGTTCGTTTTCAATTTATTAAATTCGTTCAAAACGCTACAAAATTCTTCCAGGGTCATGTTTCACGAATTTGAGCCAAATTACTCAAAACATTGGCGAATTTGACACGAATTCGAATCGAATTCGAATTAGTAACGAATCGAATTTTGAATTTGAGGTTGCAGGGACGAATATGGTAACTTAGGTTAAATAAAACATTGTTTAGAAGGGGTGTCAGTTGTGTCGTCAGTTGGTGATGGTTGGAGACTTAAGCAACCGTGTCGCGTCTATTTGTAGGGAGTCCGGAACAAGTGAAGGTGTGTTAATGTTGGAACGATTATGCTATGAAAGATATATCATTCTGTCATTTATGGTGCAATGTGATTCTATGTTATTCATGTTATTGTTGTATTTCATTTATCTCTGGTATTATGCAATCCTGTTGAATCTGTATATGTTATACAATCCATCTCTAGTTAGGCATCTAACATGAGAAAGGTAAAGAGGAGCACCAAAAGACTTTGGTTGTTGATCAGACTTGTAACAAAGGTAAATCAATTATGCAAAGGAACGGAGGAAATGGTCAAAGTCCTGATGTTGATATGAGATATGACAGAGTGAGTGAAGAGCATAATATGTGGATGGATACGGCAAAAGAAAGTGCAGTAGTGCAGAGACAGAGAGTTGCAGACAAAGAAAATGTTTGGATCAAAAATGAGCATGGGATTTATGTCCCAAATCCTATCAAATGTTCATAAGTTTTGCTTATGGAAGATTTTCTTCTCACCAAGGGTGTCTGATGCGGGAGCATCCTTGGGTTGTTAGCAATCTTACATCACCCAAAAATATTTCCCTTTCAATTTTTTCTTAGTTCCAGTTAGCAGTTATGTGTTTATGGTGGCGTTCCTTTGTTTTGGATCATTTGTTGCTGCGAACCTGAGGGTCTGTTCTGGACATCATGTTTTACCTATGTCTGGGTTCGCACCTCAATTGGATACTTTGTTGTTGAGATATTAAAGATTCTTGGTCAGTTCAGAATGTTCTTCATCTTCTATCGGTCAGTTGGGGTTTTCCGATCTCGTGAAGCAATTCCCGATCGACAAAGCTTGGTGACTCATATCCCGATGTTTGTGGATCTTTGGCCGATGTCTCTCTTGGATCGCGCGTCATTTCTACATCATGGCATTGAGATCTTTATGATTTGGGTCCTAACCTATATTTCTATATTACATTTTCTTATTCTTGGAAAATGTAATTGATCTAGCCAACATGTGAGTCGCGAAGGCTCTATATATTAAGGCATCTCCTTGGGAGGTTAGCATTAGAGTTTAGATTTCTGTAGTAATCAGGCATGTATGTTGGAGGCTTGTAATCTGCATGTTGCAGGCAGATGTGATGTAAATACTTGATTCTAGGATAATGCGAAGATCTGTTATTGCACATTGATTGTCTATTCTTGTTTTTGAGTTGGTTGTTTCCGCTGTGTTGACTCTTGCTGCATGGTTGGACCGTCTCCATTGGGGAAACTCTCGCCATGACTGCGTCACTTTGATAAAACGTGCGTCCCTTTTTATTCTGTCTTCCAGCATCTTGTCTTCTAATGCCTTGTCTTCTAGTGTCTTTTGTCTTCTAGTGTGGCTAATGTGGTTTGTCTTATTTGACAAGAAAATTAATCTTTTTATCTTCCCCTTAAGATTCTATGGAGATGTATGAGGAGTGTTGACTCGGGGGTGTTGGTTAAATTTTAGAGACATTACAATAGATTTCTAGACAAAATGGGTCGAAGCAAAACCAAGCTTGTACTGCTCAAACTATTACAAAGTTCATATATCACCATATTATCACAAGATTTGGATACCCATTAAGCATCACCAACAATCAAGTGAAACATTTTTGTGAATAAGTTGATCACAAGATTACTCAAAAAAATTATGATAACACATAACCAGAGCACACCATATCACCCACAGGCTAATGGAGCAAGTGAAGTGCTGAATAAGATTATAGGAACCATCCTAACAAAACATGTGTAATGTGAACGGAATAGATTGGGATATCAAGATACCGATAGTACTTTGGGCTTACAAAATCACATACAAAAGATCTACCAGATTTACCCCTTTCAAATTAGTCTAATGGAGGTAAGTGTACCCATAAACTTCATTATTGACACTATACATACGACACTCAAACTCCAGGCTAACAAATGAAGAATCACTAAAACAGAAGTTGGAAGATTCAGAGAAATTGGATGAAGACAAACAACTCGAGGCACACCGGTAGCTTACAGAAAGGAGACAAAAAGCATGGCATGTCTGCAAAATTAAATTTAAACACTTTAAGAAAGATGGCATGGCTTTACTATATGATAGCAAATTTAAGAAACAACGGAAACTCAAGCTCCGATGGCTTGGCCCCTACCAATTTGTTGACATCTTAGTCTCTGGGGCAATCAGGTTAAGAAGATTGGACCATAGATCAACTTCTGGCAGACTTATCGGCGATAAGTGAACTTATCGCGATAAGTTCTGCTCTGCAATAAGTTACATAACTTTCGCGCCAACTTCTCGCGCGGAGAAGTTGGCAACTTATCGCAGAGAATATCGGCGATAAGTTCTGAACTTATCGGCCGCAATCCTCTTATAGGGACTGACGGCCCAGAAAAGGGCAAAAACACTTTTTTTGTTTGCCAATGCCATTTTAGAGAGAAGAAAAAGGGTTTGGTGGAGAAAGAAGTTGATTTGCAGCGCTGGAGATCGATTTTTTGTGGACTTGGAGCGGATTCGAAGAGATTTTTCAAGCAAATTCGGATTCACAAGTAAGTTTTCATGCCAGCCTTGTAGTTCATCCAGTTGTGAGCGCAATTGGAGCTTGTTCGAGGCCATTCACACAAAGAAGAGGAACAAGTTATCACAAAAACGGATGAATGACCTTGTCTTTGTGCGATATAACCTCCGATTGCGCATAAAAAGAGCAAAGGCACCACCAACTGGTCCACTTGATATAAATGCCATAGATCCTTACTTTGATTGGACATCACAGGAGCAGCCTCCATTGTTCACAGAGGATGAGATCTATGATTTGGAGAGGCAGGCTATGGAGGAGGGTGGATTCGCAGTGGGAATGGATGACGT
>MU226328.1:551599-567113 GCA_018584345.1 Thuja plicata
AAGTTATCTTCTGTCCTACAAGATGAATGCCTTGAATAACTTATATCAATTTACTACTTGTCGGATTGCTCTATTAAACCTTCTTCTTAATGTTTACCGATAAGCAGTCATCTATTTACCGAAATACTGTAAATATGCAGAGTATACCGATATATCCAGAATGAATTATGTAAGATACAAAATAATAAATAAATGAATCATACACACATAACACATGGATTTTAATGTGGAAACCCTATTAAGGGAAAAAACATTGGGACCGGTACCCCAAATTTTCACTCTTCTGAAGTGAGCCTTGTTAAGAGCCAACCCTGTTAAAGGTTACAAACACACTATTAGGTGTGACCTTGGTAGAGGATTTTATACATAGAGATTGTCACTTAGTATCAGGCATCTAATGTTTTCATCCTTGAATCAGCCTCTCTCTTAGACTATCAATAGGCATCGGGCATATCCAATGCTACTTTCATGAATCAACCTTTTTGGCACTCCTTGAGATGTACCTCAATATATAGAAGATTGTTAAGTCCTGCTCGGTTAAGAGACTTGATGCTTCAATGGTTAAACTGAAACACTATGGCCTGTTTCTAATGCAACTTTAAATTGCAGATTTTTAGATCTATTTAAGTACATTACCTCTTTGATCAATATGTCAATTCAATCCTCGTGCTCCATATTTTCTACTTTGTGATGTTGTGATCACTGTTTGTCGGTGTCTACATAATTCCTTAGCTCTCCTTCAGCTTGATTGATCAGGACTGTATGAATTTATTCTTCATCAGTTTCTCTTCAACATCCTCTTTTTAATCACTCCCCTTAATCCCCTTTTCATGCATTACAAAAATGAATTAAGCTTGTCTCTTATATAGACACAATATTCATTGTTTCTTGATTCTTGATTCTTGGCATGAAAAACAATCCAGCCAATTAGATTTAAAGCATAACTCCTGATTTGTCTCGTAGATATCTTCTTGCCAACTGTACAAATCAGCTTTAAATCAATCACTTATCTTTGGTCGAATAAAACAAAGTAGACAACCAGTAAAGTCCTTATTTAGCTCTGCCAGCTAGATATTTTGTCATTTTCTGAACTCTCTATTCCGTCGGTCACCTTTGCAGTTAGTTGTCGGTGACAACTGACAGTTTCGTCGACGAGACTCTAGTTATCTTTGTGATCTTCGTCCGTTGGGAAACACTATATTTTCTTCCGCCGGGTTACTCTTTTCTTTGCTTGTCAGGCATTCTGTGGTTTTGCTTTGTTGGGCAACACTGTGCTTCCTATCGTCGAGTAACACTATGACTGTTCTTCTTTGCTTTTACCGATGGTGTGCACTCTGTCGGTGTTGTTTGTCACTTAGTGAATACATGACTTTTATGTATTGTCGAAAGCATAACCTTGGTACTTTTGGTTCTCTGAATTCTTTGGCTTTATATATATGACCATACAGATGATATCAAGTTGACATCAATGACAATACAAATCATTAACTGATTTAATGCCTTGCATTATCTTCAACTTAACATTATCAAACATTTAATCAGTTACATGTCATCAACTCACCCTTTCCATTATCCCAACAATTGGTATAAGAGCTAGTTCTCTTATTTTTAAGGTTTAATAGCTGAAGAGAAAAGATCTTACAATGGAAAGGTATACACTTGACAAAACTATTGAGAATCAGAAGTTACAACTGCAGATCTATGTCAAACAATACAAGAAATCTAAAGAGAAACTCAGGGAGATGTTGATTAAGAGAAAGGACATGGCACTTCGCTTTCATGAGATTTATTATCATGAAGAAGAGATTCATGACCCATTTGATGCATCTGGATTTGAATCCGATAGCATATCTGACGTATATGAAGGAATCATATCAAAGCTATCTAAGAGCAATCAACAACTTATTGAAAAAATGAAAGCACTGCAGATTGGACAAGATACACAAATGGTTAGAATGGTTAAAGTCTTGAATGATGCAAAGAAATCTAATCACGATTCCTACATGGTTGTTGATGACAGAAGATAGATGACTGAAAAGTTACAAGAGAAAGAAACTGAGATATCGAGACTTACTGAACATTACTTTGAGATCACCAATCAAGTGGTTTCTATGAATCATGAGGCAAACCGAGTGAATACTGAACTTGAAAAAAGAATAGATGACATCGATGTATTAAAAGAAGAAAATGAGAAACTAAGAAATGAAGTGAAGATTTTTCAAAAAAATATAATGAAGTGATGAAGAGATCTGAAGAAAGCACTAAGAGAATGGATGAATTTCTGAACCATCAAAGAAGACTGAATAACAATACCAGATTAGGGTATACCAAGCAAGGAGAATCATCAAATCAAGCTGAACAAAGGAATTTCTACTCAAATCCTAAGCCTAAGAAGCCCTCTTGCCATAACTGTGGAAAACCAGACCACACATCAAATGTTTGCAGGAGCAAAGCAAAAGGTATTCCTAAAAACCCTCCTAAATTTAATGGTATTTTATATAACTGTAATAAGCATGGACATCAAGTACATGAATGTAGATCCAAGTTGAACAAACCATAGAAGAAACCATGCATGGATAAATACTGTCAAAATTGCAATATGAATGGTCATACAACACAAGCATGCAGAAAGAGGACAAAGCACATCTGGAAGCCTAAAGGAAAAGAAAAAGTAAATCAACCGAGAAGACAAGGCAATGCTTATGCATGGGATTATAACACTTGGAGAAGTTGTGAAACATGTGGTAAATATGGACATATAGAAGCAAATCATATGAGACAATGACAAACCAAGTCTAGGAATTGGTCAAACTCTGGTATGGCATGTTCTCATTGTCATAAAGTCAGTCACTTAAGCAGAGATTGTGCAAACCAAATAAACACTTATGGGAATGGAAATACAACTGATGAAATTGTGAGGATCAGAAATCAAATGTGGAGAAAAGCAACAAATTATAATGCAGAACCAAATGCAGCACTCAGTGACACCTCATCCAATGGGTTAGGTGGCTCCACCATCTCCAACTAAGCAATACAAGCAGGTAAGGAGCTGTGTTTTGCAATGCTATATCTTACATCAGTTCCTTTATTAATTGTACATATGCCAAATTAGCATGAATAAAGATGCACTGTGGCATTACATGTTTGATTACTATGATCTAGTTGAGTCAGTTAATATGTACCAAGTTAGAACTGTCAGTCAGTGAAAATATAAAGAGATTATCGAGTTGCTATGGTAACCGAGTATATGGTATACTCACCGAGTTGAAGCACTGACAGTGTTAACCAATCATAATGTTTGTTCATCGAGTGGTTGGTGAAGAGCATTTAATGCACCACCCTAAGTCATTTTCTTTATATTTGGTCGATGTGAGCTCATTTGTTCACACCGCAATCACAGAGCATAATAGAGAAAAGAGAGTTAAGTTGCAGAAGAGCATTTTCGAACATTCTTCAAAGATTTAAGCACATTCTGAGCACATAAAGGTTGTACTAGTTTTCTACGCATTATGCCCTCACTGAGATATTCAAGTATATTTTATGGAAGCCCTAAAATAGAAATCATGGCATCTCCATCTCGAACAATGAAAGCAAAGCTAGCTAAGGATAAAAAGGTTATTTTGGTGAAGAACTCCACCTTAACGGAACCAAACTACAAGATCCATCCATAGGTTGCAGCCCAAACAGACAATCAAGGCGCATTTTCATCTATCCCGCCTAGGGTTTTGCTAGTCCAAGACGTACGCGCATACATGCACTGCAAAATTGGTGAAATCAGAGACTTTGAGCTTATGTCCACATACCAATCGTTATACACAGACAAAAGTTAAAGGGTTAACTCATGCCCTAGATTTCTCGAAGGTCTTTCACAATGAATGGATCTGCATTGTACTAAGCAGAGTCCATGATGGAAATCTATGGTTGTATGAGCCCATGAAGATAACCAGAGATGTAATTCACGTAGTCACAGGGTATCCAATATCTATTAAAACTAAATCCCTAAGAAATTTACCGAGAACCAAGTTAGAGAAGCTAACATTGGCCGAGTGGGATGGAAGAAGTTTGAAGATCAACTACATCAATGATCCTAAACTGAGGTTCGGTGCTTATGTCATTGGGTATAAGATATTCCAGTCCAATAGACTGAACAACGTACCATATGGAGCTGTTGACATAGCCTACAAAATTGTCAAGAAAGGACTACAACTTGATCTTTCTGAGTTTTTGCAGAGGCAACTAGAAGAAAATATGAGAACCATAAGATCAACAAAGACAAATACATGTAAGTTTAGTTCATCACTACTTTGCATATTCTTCTACTTGCAAAATTTCTTTCACTCAATCAGTAAAGTAAAGTGGAAGTTAGACAGACCAGTTACAGTCCAAATATATGAGATGATTACAAGTCTAGAGAAGAACTTTGAACTTGTTATGAATGAATATTTTGCAAATTTCAAAGCTAGAATGGAAAAGAGATCCATAATTCCTATTCAATTAGTAGAATAATACAAAGATGACATATGTTTTGCAGTAGACACAGATACAACTTTAATCAAAGCAGCAGATTTGAGGACAACATGGCTACCTCCAATGAATTATGAATTAGATATTGATGTTGCTTTAGAGGCTATTAAGAAATTGTTGAATGATCATGTTGACAAATCAGCCATGATATTTGGCACCTATGATGAAGAAAAGACCCGAATACAAATTGTTTTACAAGTTCAACAATTGGGTAGGAAAAATACTAAAATTGTCAAAACTTTGAAGAGAAAACTTGCAATTATAGATGAAGAATTGAACAAGTCTGAAGATGAAACTGAGGAGCATACCCCAGTCGGTCAAGAAGTAGAACAAGAACATGATACTAATGCCACCGAGTCTGATGAAGCACCAGTTATGATATGCAAGGAAAAAAGGGGCAAAAGAACAAAGACCGTGTCTCCACCAAAGACAAGATCACAATCGGTGACTATTGATTCACTACCTTTGAAGAAAGGTGTAGCAAAAATCACAAGACCCTCACCAAAGTTTACATACTAGACAAGGAAATAAAATGGTACTACTGCACTGAGAGAAAAGAGGAAATATGTAAGGAACAAAGATGACAAGGATGATTCTGACAAAAATCTAGATCAATTCAAGGTTGTACACAACACGACATGAGAGACCATTGATGAGATTGCAGAAGCAATCAAGACAACCGAACAACTACGACATCCAAATATATAAGCATATTTTGATCTGACTACTGAGCACAAGGATAAACTTGAAGAATTAATCATAGGTATGATGATCAACTTCAAACAAGTTCCAATTGAATTTTTTACTTCTATTCTATCAAAATTATATGATAAAATATCAACAAGATGCTCTTATGCACTCCAAACTGAGAAACAGATGAGAGAAGCAGCTCTCACTCTTATTAAAGCTGAGTGCACGGTTGAGGTAATGCAGAATATGAAGGAAGGTAATATTGAGAGCACCAAAATTTGGAATGAACTACTGAATCCACCCAAGGTCATCTAGGATACCGAGGAAGTAAATGATGTTGCATCTACTGGACCAAGTACATAGTCCATAACAATTGATGATGCAACAGTTGGTGATGTATTAGATGGTATTCCTAAACTCTTGACTAATTTAGGTCACCCATATATCACAATAATTGACGTAACTAAAGGTGATTTGGATGACAAGGCCAAGGAAGATGAGTCAATCAGAGAAACCAAGACTATTGATGAGAAAGACACATCAGAGGTCGCTTGAGAAAATATACCAGGCCAGCTACCTATTTTGTTCCAAGCAATTGAAATTGAGACTGAAGCACAACAAAAGACACCTGAGGAGATTACAGATACAAATGAAGAGAAGGGTGAAGATCAAGGTAAAGAGACCAAGAATAGTGGTGGAACAACACAAGGTGAGTGAACCATAGATTTATTTTTTATTTCTGGGCAGAGAATATAGTGACGTTGGAGTGCACTATGTTGGCGGCACGTGGAGATCTTCTGTTCTTGTGTGCTGGAGCATCAAATTCAAGAGTAAATGCAGGTCACATGACTAATTTGGGATCATTCACATGTGTGTAACTATATTATAGTGAGGAACGTGGATGTTGGTTGGTTGTCATCATAACACCATACGTCTATATTGGAAAATCTCAAGTTCCATTTCATTATTGTATTTGCTAAATAATTAATGAAAGCATTTTCCAGAATCTATTAATAATAAATATGCTGAAAATAATTATGACTGTGGATTGAAAATCACAATTTCAAATTGATTATATAAATAAAGGGATACTGTTTTGCAAAGTTATTATTTTGTGGTTGTAAAATCTATCAATTCTCAGCAGAGCGATTCAGGCTCTTTACAAAGAAATTTCAACACTTGTAGTAGGGGGAACATAGCCTAATTATTGAGCACATTATGTAAGAGGCTTAACATTTGAATTAATAAGATGAGAAATTTGACACAAGAGGTTAATACCATGTTCATCATTATGAATGTGTTTCTTTAAACCTTCTATAACATAAAGAGCTTTAGGATTATGATTCTCTTGAGCTAACCAATGTCCCAACTTTTCAAATTCATGAGTAAGCTTTTGCACTTGGGTAGGAGGAAATCTCAATGCTTCATCTTCATCACAAGAAGAATGAAAAAAGTTATTCTCCATGATAGGATTTGTGTCATTAGGATGCGTGATAGTTTCATCAAGGTTCCTCGAAAAGAAGGGAGGTTCAGGATCAAAGGAACCCATGAGTCTACCACTTCTTCTAACCGAAATACTATAGGTTGGACTCAAAGTGATAAAGCTCATACATAAAGGAATGAAAGGAGGGGAAGATGCAATGTGAAAATATAATGTAAATAGAGATTATCACAATGCATACAAAGTAAATCTAGATATGAAAGAATATTTTAACACCAAATGAACCTATATTTAAATGCATACCATGTAACCAAAAAATAGTAGATCTAAATATGGGAATGGAAAATCTATCTAGACAAAGAATGCAAGAGATAATCTAGCTATGTAAAGGAAATCTAACACCAAGAAGAAATGTAAATGCAATGCCAACTAGATGCAAAGAAGATCTAACTATCAAATAAAAAAGTATGAATCATGAAAGTGGTGAGTTCACCAAAATGTATATGGTGAAATGGTGATAAATGGTAGAGCACCAAATCACACATATGCATTGAATAATCTCAAATATTGTCCCTAAGATAAATCTGATTTGTACAACCCAAAAGGATGAAAGGGCACAAATGCAATATCTAAGGGGATAATTTAGGGTATTCTTTGTGAGGTATGAAAGAAAATGATAAGAGATCTTATATTTATGATTAAAAGATGTAACAACAAGGTACAATAACATATCTAATCTAATGTATTAGAGTAGATACAAGATGAAGAAATAAGAATGCATGTACCTAAAAATGGGAGAAGATGAAGGTGTTCAAATTTTGATTTTCTATCTGACAGAATCTCAGAATGTTTCGGTACCCGAATCCAACAGTTTGTGATCTGCAACTCTAAAACCTACAACTCTTTGTTCTATTTTGGGAACAGGTTGAAAGTGGTTCGACCTATACCTAGGTATAGGTTGAAGGTTTAAAATGTACCTGAGATTACCAAAATTAGAAACAAAATGTTGATATGGGAAAGTCTTTTAATGGTCTTTCTTGCCCTATAATAGGAATCTACACTCTGGATGCTAGGGTATAGGTCAAAGGTTCAACCAATACCTGAAAATGTCAGAATCTGAAATAGAAAATGGATCTCAAAAGTTCTTCCAATTGGGCTCCCAGATCTCCAACTAAATCTTCATTCCAGACCTATGCTTGCACACAAAAGAGAAGGGGAAATTGTTGGGGGAAAGGGGCTTGCCTTGGTCAAGTGCTCGTTTAGTAATTAAACTTGAAATGAAATAAGAAAAACATGTAAAACAAGAAAAATGTAAGTATTCACCTTGAAGACATATTTTTCCATTAGTATGCAAAGGAAAATAGTTTTGAAACTGTCAGTAACACCAACACTGAAAGACAGGTTTAGTGCAACCCAGCGGACAAGTTCACAAGGGAACCTGATGACACAGTTTACTAAGTGCAACCCAAAAATGTTACAAGAGGAACCCGATAGAGTAACCTGACAAAGGAACCCGACAAGAAGATTACAATGTAAACCGATAGAATAGATAATAGAGGAACGCGACAGACTATAGAGCAACCCAAGCACCAGTCTACCGAGAGATAGTTATAAGCCCGAGAAATGTGGATCTAACTTCCATGTTGGATAAAACACTCGTGTTTTATATATAGCTTTTTGATTAGCTTTAAATCCATTTCTTGAGGGACAAGCAATGTTATTGTAATTGATTTAATCGGTCTAACTAATTAGAAACGTCCAAACTAGGAGATCAAGGTCAAGGTGTAAACCTTTGATCATAGAGTTATCATTATTATGCGTGAAACTCCTTTAGGTAAAACTCATTGTATAAATAGATGTGTAATCAATCAAAACATGTGGATGTGATGATGATTGTAGCCGCAGACACTTCTATGGATTAGAGACAAAATTTTATGCAGAAGAACAACCAAAGATGAAATCAATTATTAAGAACAAGATCCAAGGCTACAGAGCAGAACAGAGGTATTGATCAATCACTATAGGTGATAATTATACATGTGAACTTTATTGGATTTGTAATCAGCAATTCTAGATTGCATATACTCATGTCAATGAATATTTTTGACTCCATTCTAACAAGTGTAGCAAATAGAATAAATCCTTTGAGAAGGTGGATTTAACAATCCTTTGTAAATCTCTTAACCGAGTGCACGCTAAACAATGTCACCAAAGCTCTTAACAGAGTAGACCTTAACCAGTCTCTACATGTTACTCCTAACAGGGTAAGATCATCAAAAGTAATCAAACTTGTAAGCCTTAACCGACCCCTTCCATTCTGTAGATAGTGAATTTTTGTGGGTTTCATCCCCACCGCAATTTTTACCTTCTAACAAGGTTTTCTGTGTTACCAAATGTTGTGTCATGTGTCATTACATTTCATGAATGTTTCTATTAATGTTTACATGCTGATTGAGTTTATGAATTGATATTACATGCATAAAGATAGGATAACACATATGGTTGGTAATACAAGCAATTTATTACTAAAAGGATTAAGGTTAAGTGATAAAAGTTTTAAGGGTACTGATTCACCCCTCCCCTCTTTGTACACGCCATTCTATTATTTCCAACAATTAGTATCAGAGCTAGATCTCTTATTTGGAAAAATTTAAAAAACTTAAGAGAAAAGATCATACAATGGAAAGGTATAAGCTAGACAAGAGTATTGAGAATCAGAAGTTAGAGATACAAATCTTCTATGAGCAATATAAAGAAGCTAGAATCAAGATGAGACAACTACTAGATGAAAGAAAGGTTATGGCATCTCGTTGTAATGAAACATACTATCACGAAGAAGAGATACCTGATTTATTTGAGTTATCAGGATCTACATATTGCAATACATCAGACACATCTGAAGGAAGCATTACAAGTCTAAATGAAATCATTCAACATCTGGTTAGACAAGTAAAATCACTACAAATCGATCAAGAGACACAAATGGTAAGAATGATTGAGGTTATGAATAATGCTAGAAAAGATGAACACGAAAGAACACTAGCTATTAATGAAAGGAGGAAGATCACTGAAAAGATACAAGAGAAAGAGTCAGAAATACAAAGACTTATTGAACATCATCATGAGATCACCAAGAAGATTATTCTTATGATTCAGGAGGCAAACCGAATGAACATAGAACTGAATGGAAAGTTGGAAGCTATTGGTGAGGTAAGAGAAGAAAATGAAATATTGAAGCATGAAGTCAGAATTCAGCAACAACATAATGATATGATCAAGAGAGCTGAAGAAAACACAAAAAGGATGGAGGATTTTCTGGATGGACAAAGAAGAGTCAACAACAAAACTGAACTAGGGTATACCAAGAATGGTGAATCACCATACCAAGTTGATCGAAATAATGTCTATACAAATCCAAGACCAAGAAAGAAGTCATGCAATCACTGTGGAAAACCAAGCCACACATCTAATGTTTGCAGAAGCAAGACTAAAGGTATTCCTAACTCCACATCTTCATTCATAGGAAATTGTTATAAATGTAACAAGAAATGACATAAAGCATATGAATGTAAATCTAAGGTGAAACAAACAAAGAAGGAAACCTACATGGAAAAATATTGTCCTACTTACAAAATGCATGGGCACACATCTCTTGAATGTAGGAAGAAGAAAAAGAAAGCATGGAAGCCAAAAGATCAAGAAAATACTTATCAACTAAAAAGAGTTGGTAACTCATATGTTTGGGATTACAATACATGGACAAACTACATAGCATGTGGTAGATATGGTCACATAGCTGCAAACTACATGAGAAAATGGATGAGAAAGTCTAGAAGCTAGACTAACCCTGAAATGGCATGCTTACACTGTCATAAAGTTGGTCATCTAAGCAAGGATTGTAGAGACCGAGTGACAGAGACAAGCACCTTTGCCAATGGAAATACCATTGAAGACATCACGAATATGAGAAAAAAATGTGGAGAAAAGCTACAAACACTGATGATGCTCGACCAAGCAATGCAATTGGTGACACCTTATCCAATGGATTTGGTGACATCACCACCCCCACCTAAGATGAACAAGTAAGTATGGAACTGCACTATACTAAATTATACTTTACATCAGTTCTATTATACATAGTTAAAAATGTCAAACTAGCATGATTAAATATGCACTATGGTATTGCTTGTTATGATTCTGTGAATTCAATCTTGTCGATTAATGCATACCGAAAAGCATCAGTTAACATATAAAATCTAAGTAGCTTGTGTAAATTAAACATTGTCGGTAATCAAAAGACAATATTATCTTCACCATATACTGAGATCCATCAGTGAATGTGTGAAAAGTTAAATGAGTTGATACATGCCCTGAGCATCGTGTTTTCACCGAAAATAAAGTTGGCATGTCACCCGAGCGACTCTGTCTTCGACACCTTACAAGTGGGTAGAGCATTAATTGTAATTGTGCCACTTAGGGCACCATCTATAAACAGATGATGAAGACTTCATTTCATTCACCAGTGATTTAGAGCGAAGAAGAGCACAGAGCGACCAGATTACAGAAGCGTTTAACCAGTAGATTCACGACATTCAAACAGATCAACAACAACTATAGAAGGTTAAATTAGGTAACTAGAATCACCAAGCTCACTATTTGTTTTACGGAAAGAGCCCTAATTTATCATAAATGATGGCAACCACTTCACGAGTTTCCAAGATCAAGAACACCAAAGAGAAGAAGGTTAATATGATCAAGAACTCCACTTGTGAAGAACCTAAGTATAAAATCTGTCTAGAGGTTGCTTCGTACCCCGACGACGTTGGAGCATTTTCGGGAATACCACCTAAGGTTTTACTAATTGAGGATGTTCATTTGTACATACATTGCAAGATTGCCGAGATAGGAGATCTTGAGGTTGATCAAGCTTACAAGAAGATTTGCAAAGATAGAACCATCAAGGATGAGCATAAACACATTGAGGTCAAAGGGCTGACAAATTCCCTAATGTTCCTGAGGGATTTTAAAACCGAATGGATTCAGATAGTGCTGAGCAGAGTGCGTGACCAAAAAATGTGGCTGGATGAGCCAAAAATGATCACTAGGGATGTGATACATGTTGTGTCTGATTATCCTATAGCTGACAAGGCCAAGGCACTTAAACATCCTCCTCACCCCAAGATTGAGAAGATGACAGGTGGAGTATGGGATAATAGAGGATTGAAGGTTAACACCATCACCAATCCAAAACTAAAGTTCGGTGCATGTGTACTAGGATACAAGATATACCAATCTAGCAGGTTAAACAACATAGCATGTGGATCACTTGACACTACGCATAAGATTGTAAAGAAAGGTCTACAATTGGATCTATCCGAGCTTCTACTGAAGTAGTTAGATGAAAACACGGGGACAATCAGGTCTACAAATTCCAATTCATGTAAGTTTAGATCACTTCTAATGTGTACATTTTTCTATTTCCAGAACTTCTTTCTATCTATCGATAATGTCAACTGGGATACTACCCGACCAATGACCATTCAAATCAGTGAATTCATCAAGTCATTAGGTGATAAATTTACATCAGTTATGGATGAATACTTCACTGGATTTAAGGATAGAATGCAGAAAAGGATGAGGATACCAGAACAAATGGTAGAAAAGTATAAAACTAAAATTTGTTTTATGGTGGACATTGATAACACCTTTATCAAACCACATTGACCGAGGATAGCATGGTTAGCAACACTTGACTATGAGGTCAACATAGATCAAGCCACCAATGTTATTGAAACATTGTTAAATGATTCATTGGACAAGTCAAAACCTAGGTTTGGAACCTATGAGGAAGCCACAGAAAGAATTAAAATAGGCTTAGTTGTGAAGAAAATTGACAGAAAGAAAGAGAAAATGTTAAAGGCACTCAAGAAGAAGTTGTCGGTAAATGATGAAGAGTCAGAACAAAAGGATGACACTGAGGGATAGTCACCCGTCAGTGAAGTTCAACAAGTGAGTGAATTTGAATCTATAGAGTCTGATGCACCACCACCACCCGCAAAGAAACCAAGGACTATGAATGCATCACAGACAAGGAGTCAAACTCCTAAAGCATAGTCACCATCGGTCAAGAAAGGACAGGTGAGGACTTACAAAAGGAAGCCTCAAACAGGGAAAATATCAGAAAGGAGAAAAAGACTAATCCAAACAAAAGAATATATAGAGGACATTGAGAAAGATGAGAGTGAGAAACTCCAACTGTTAAGAACAAATTTCGTACTACAATTGTAATGAACCATAACTGATTGAATGTTTGAAGATGTTAAGTTGATGATCACCGAGCTGTAGAGAGTTAATGCAAGACATTAAATTAGTTAATGTATTGTATTGCCATTGACGTCAACTTGATACAATCTGATTGGTTATATACATAGTGTCAAAGACTTCAAAGAACCAAAGAATAAAGGTTACACTATCAGTAATGCATAAAAGTTTAGTATACACTAAGTGACAACAATCACCAACGGACAGTGCACCCCGGCGGATAGAGAACCTTGAGAGAAGAGTCACAGTGATACCTGAGGAAGAAAACCAAGCAAGCATTACTGAGAGAAGAACCACAATGTTACCCGATGGACAGACAACCCCGACGGATAGAGATGCCCGAGGATAACTAAAGTCAAGACCGAAGCTAACAAGGAGTTAAACACCGAAAAGAGCTGAAGTTTCAGAAATGACAAAAGACTTAGCTGGAAAGAGATAAATATGGAGTTAACTGGTTGATCACATTGTTTTCATCAAAAAGTTAAAATCTAGAGATAAGCTAGAGTTTTAAAGCTGTTTTATTCCAGTTGTCAATGAGAAATCTACGGGATAAAACTAAAGTAAGCTTTAAAGCAAGAAAGGCAAGAACTGTGGATCACACCAAGAACAAGAAAGACAAGGACTTAGAAATGGTGAAATTATGTCTATAAGAGAGACAAGATAATTCATTATAATTTAGGGGTGAATAGAGAAGAAGATACTGGAGAGAATACCGGTGAAGAAGACTTCATACAGTCCTGATCAAACAAGCTAAAAAATAGAGGTAAAGATTTTTGCGGACACCAAGCAATAGAGAAGCATAGCCTCACCGAGCAGAAAGAAGTCAAGCAAAGGTATTAAAGGGAAACATTGATCAGAAAGGTATTATGAGCTTACAATAGATCTAAACATCTACAAGTTTAAGTTGTATATATGAACATATCATATACTGTTTTAGTTTAACCTTGGATCAGAAGGTCTCTTAACTGAGCAAGAATTAACAATCCTTTATATATTGAGATACATCCCAAGGAGTATCAAAAGGTTTATCATGAAGATAACATAGCGAAATGCCAAATATCAAGTGATAAACTATTAGTGATAAATCCTCTACCAAGGTCGCACTTAACAGTGTGTTTATAACCTTTAACGGGGTTGGCTCTTCACCGAGCTCACTTCAGAAGAGTGAAAATTTTGGGTTACCGGTCCCAAGAGGTTTTTCCCTTAACAGGGTTTCCACGTTAACAATTCATGTGTCAAATGTGTTTACGAGTCATTGCTTTAATGTTTTGCTTTAAACATTACTAAAACAAGATTAATCGGTAAACACTAAGTTATTTATTGTATTTTGGTAAATGTTAGACTGCTATTCGGTAAAGCTTAAGAATAAGTTTTAACAATGAACTCCGAGCAGTAGTTTTTTGATAAGATTATTTCAAGGCATACATCTTGTAGGACTTAAGATAACTACAGGCTTATATTTGAGATATAAATTTCTGTGGTTGATTTATTGGAATATTTTTGAGGCCACTGATTCACCCCCCCTCAGTTATTCTAACAATTGGTATCAGACCTTGTGTGCTTAGAATGAAGGTTTCAAGACCTAAGCTAAAGATCACAAGATGAGCAAACAAGATGTGCCTAAGTTAAAAAAAGGACAACTTTGCATTATGAAAAAGTAGGAAAAGACTCCACCTATCAGGTATTGGAAATGATATTACTCAATACTTGGATACTGAATATGTGTTTCCTATAGGACCTCACACACTTGATCAATTGAGAGAAAAGCATGAACATAATTATATGAAGATAGAACTTGCTTCCTCACTCTCCAATGCTGAATTTGAAGATGTCAAAACATGCACCTCTGCAAAGAAAATGTGGGAAATTGAAGATAGTACATAGAGGAGATGCAAATGTACTAAGAGCTAAGGCGGAAAGCCTAAGAGGTAAATTTGATGACCTAAGAATGAAAGAAGGAGAAAATATCACTCAGTACAACAACAAAATCAAAGAGGTAGTCAATGCTATCCGAGGAGTTGGAGGTGTACTTGTAGAAGAAATAGTGGTAAGTAAAATCTTAATAACCTTACTGCTTGTTTATGCTATTAGAGTATATGTTATACAAGAAATGAGAGCAATAGAAAATAACAATTTCACTCTAGATAGTTTGGTTGGTAGACTTATTTCATTTGAGATGAATAACTTTGACAACAGTGTCTTACCATCTATTGAGTCTGCATTCAATTTTTCTCTTAAAAATAAGTAAGTCAAGTCATATACACACTATGAGAGATAATAGTGAAAGTGATAGTGATGACCAAGAACTTTATGAGATTAAAGCACTAATGGATAGAAGATTTCAAAGAGGCAAAGGTAGACACAAAGGTAAATTACCACTTGTATGTTTTAATTGTAAAGAGATTGGACACTTTGTTGCTAGATGTCCTAACAAAATAAAAGAAGACAGAAGTTGTTAGTAATAACTGAGAGGGGGGGGGGTGAATCAGTGGCCTCAAAAATTTATCCTTTAAACTTTAATCTTCCAATCAATACACC
>MU226328.1:591391-605092 GCA_018584345.1 Thuja plicata
GCAACTTTGAATTGCAGATATTCAGATCTATTTATGTACAATACCTCTCTGATCAATGTATCAATTCAATTCCTTTGTACTTCACACTTTCTGCTCTGTGATGTTGTGCTTCATTGTTCGTCGGTGTCTTGCAAAATTCTTTAGCTCTCCCTTAGCTTGATTGTTTAAGACTGTATGAAGTTTATCTTTCACCAGTTTCTCTTCAGCATCTTCTTTCAATTCACTCCCTTGTGTATTTGATTGCTTGCGAAAATGAATTATGCTTGTCTCTTATATAGACATGATATTCCTTTATTTTTTATTCTTGATTTTTTTTGGCATGAAAAACAATCCAGCCAATTTGATTTACGACTTTAACTCCTGATTTATCTCATAGTTATCTTCTTGCCAAATGTATAAATCAATTGCTTAAATATGGTTGAATAAAACAAATAAAACAATCAGTTAAGTCTATCCTTAAGCTCTACCAGCTAGATATTTTGTCATTTTCTGATCTCTCTGTTCTGTCGGTCAATTCTGCAGTTCATCGTCGGTGACAACTGCCAGTTCCGGCGGTGTAACTTTAGTTAGATTCAGGATCTCCATCCGTTGGGCATCATTGGATCTTGCTCATCAGGAAACACTATTTTCATCTCGTCGGGCATCCTATGATTCAGCTTCATCGGGCAACACTATTTTTAGCTCGTCGGGCATCACTATGACTTTTTGTGTGCCTTTACCGATGGTGTGCACTTTGTCGGTGTTGTCTGTCACTTAGTGAGTACTTGACTTTTATGCATTGTTGAAAGAATAACCTCTATTCCATTGATTCTCTAAAGTCTTTGGAATTATGTACATGACCGTATAGATGATATCAAGTTTACATCAATGACAATACAAACCACTAACTGGTTTAATGTTTTGCATCATCTTCAACTTAACATTATCAAACATTCAATCAGTTACATGTCATCAGAAGTAATGATAGATCATATGAAAAAAAGTTTGACAGAAGTGATAATAAAAGATTACTGAAGCAATTGAAAATCTGACAGAAGTGATACCCGAGACTACAAGGACAAAGGAAAGAAAGCTTGTTACCTAGCTAAGAACAGAGCTGGAGATACTGAAATTGAATCTAATGAAGATATTGAGATGGTATTTGTTGCCATGAAGGATGATTCAGACAAAGAGGAAAGGTATGTTGAGACTGCACTCATATGTAGGGTTAATAAGAATGATGTCTAGATTATAGATAGTGGCTGCACTCAACACATGACTAGAGATAAAGAAAAGTTTGAAACTTTTAAGTATTATAATGGTGGATCAGTAAGAATGGGTAATGACTCACCTTGTCCAGTTGAAGGTAAAGGAACCATAATGCTAAATAATATGATCAGATATGAAAATGCATACTGGGTAAAAGGACTTAACTATAATCTATTGAGTGTTTCATAGATGAATAACACAGGTCACCGAGTTGCATTTGAGAACAAAAAGGAAAATATCTTTAATGAATAAGGAAGGTTGATTGGAACTGGTGAACAGACAAAAGGTAACCTATTCTATCTTGATGATATTAACACAACTTGTTTTATGGATAGAAATGAAGACATATGGTTGTGGCATAAAAGGCCATGTCATGTGAATTTTGATAACATGATTAAGATAAGAAAGAAAAGAAAAGTAAGAGGCTTACCGAGCATGTCAAAGCCCGACCATATCATGTGTAAGAATTGTCAAAAAGGTAAAATGACAAAGTATAGTTTCAAGAGAAAAGCCCATACATCTAATGCTATTCTAGAATTAGTCCATACTGTTCTATGTGGACCCATGAGAACTAAGAGCTACTATGGTGATAGATACTTCATTCTATTTGTAGATGATTATTCTAGAATGATGACAGTTATGTTTTTAAAAGAGAAATTAGAAGAATTCAAGATGTTTAAATAGTATAAAGCTATTGTTGAAAAACAAAGTGGTAAGGAATTGAAATGCTTAAGACCATATAGAGGAGGATAATTTATTTATGATGAATTCACTAACTTTTGCAATGAGCATGGAATTAAAAGACAAGTTTCTGCACCAAGAACACTACAACAAAATGGGATTGTTGAAAGAAGAAACAGATCTATTATTGATTGTGCAAGGACACCAATGATTGAGAAAGACATCACTCAAAAATTCTGGAGGGAAGCTGTCAGTACTACTGTCTACACATTGAACAAAGTTCAACTGAAGAAAGACACCAAAAAGACACCTTATGAGCTATGGTATGGATACAGACCCAATGTAAGTTACTTCAAAATTTTTGGAAGTCAATATTACATTTTGAAAGATGATAGAAATGGAAAGCTTGACTCCAAAAGTGAAGAAGGAATCTTTGTAGGGTATTCCACCAAAAGCAAGGCTTATAAATGTCTTAACAAGTCCTCTAATAAAATCATTGAGAGTGCAAATGTCAGAATAGATGAATATGTAGAGAAAAATGATGATGAAAGAATAAAAGAACCAGAAGACTACAATAGGTTTGTCTACAATGAAGAACTTGACACTCTCCCTAAGCAACAGTGTATTTCTCCCGAGCAATAGAAAAATGCATTTGAGCATCAGGCTGCAAATACCAAAAATTAGGAAATTGCTCAAAATGATGTTCCGAGAGATGGAGATCAGAATGAAGGTCAAGATGATGATCAAAATGATGAACAAAGAGCTGAACCGATACTTTCCAAGTATGTCAGAAGACACCATCCACATAACTAAATCATAGGAGACAGGAAGGATAGAATGAGAACAAGAAGTAATTCACTAAACACTAGATGTTTAATTTATGATTTTGAGCCTAAATATGTTAATACTACACTTGAAAATGAAGAATGGGTCAGTTCTATGAATGAAGAGATAGAAAAGATTGAGAAGAACAGAACATGAACATTAGTACTTAGACCAGATGACAAGAATGTCATTGGTACCAAATGGATATTCAAAAACAAGCTAAATGAGAATGGAGAAGTCACAAGGAACAAAGCAAGATTAGTATGCAAGGGGTATGCACAAGAAGAAGGTATTGACTATGGAGAAACCTTTGCACCCATTGCTAGACTAGAAAGAGTCAGAATTCTACTTGCTTATGCTGCATTCAAAGGATTCAAGGTATACCAAATGGATGTCAAGTCTGCATTCCTAAATGGAATACTAGAAGAAGATGTATACATTGAACAACCAAAAGGGTTTTTTGATCCTAACAAGAGAAACATGGTTTATAGACTAAAAAAAACCTTGTATGGATTGAAACAAGCACCTAGAGCCTGGTATGAAAGACTTCACTCCTATCTCATAAGTATTGGATTTGTAAGAACAAGTGAAAACAACAATCTGTACTTAAAAGAAGATATCAATGATAACATTTTGATTGCTGAAATATTTGTTGATGATATCATATTTGGGGGTAATGATATGTTATGTAAATCATTTTCTAATGATATGAGAAAAGAGTTTGAGATGTCAATGTTTGGGGAGATCAAATTCTTTGTTGGTCTATTGATTCTTCATCAAGATGTAGACATATATATCATACAATCCAAATACATCAAGGAAGTGTTGAAGATAATCAAGATGGAAGATTCCAAGCCAGTTGGAACACCTATGGCAACCGGATGTAAGCTGACAAAGGAAGATAAGTTAAACGAGGTAAATCAGACCCCATATAGATCAATGATTGGCAAATTAATGTATGTTGTTCATACCAGACCAGATATAGCACATGCAGTTGGAATAGTTGCAAGATTCTCTGCTAATCCCAAGGAATCACACATGATTGTTGTCAAAAGAATTCTGAGATATCTAAAGAATACCAGGGACTATGGGTTATGGTATAAAAGAGAAGGAAAATTTGAGCTTCAAGTCTATACAGATGCTGATTGGGCTAGAAAGTTAGATGACAGAAAGAGCACAACTGGAGAAGCATTCTTTATGGGTGACATACTTGTCACATGGATAAGTAAGAAGCAAGGATGCATCTCACAATATACTGCAGAAGTAGAATATGTGGCTGCTACTGCAAACTGCTCTAACATTGCATGGATCAAACAATTACTAGAAGGTATGAATATGAAAATTCTTGAACTAGTGATTATCTATTGTGATAATGCCAGTGTAATAAATATATCAAATAATCTAGTCATGCATGCTAATACTAAGCATATTTCTATCAAGTATCATTAATTAAGAGAAAAAGTGCAAGAGAAAGAAGTGATATTAGAATATGTTCGAACAATTAGCAGACATATTCACAAAGCCATTGCCTAAAGATACATTTGAGTACCTGAGAAATAGACTAGGGGTCTGACCCTTGTCTATTGGTCACTAAGATGACTAGGAGGTTGTATCAGCCTACACATTATTAGAAGATCATTCATGTTGATGCAAGCACAGAGATGGACTACAAAGATAAATCAGTACACAGAAAGGTACATATCAACACCGAACACCGGAGTCATTATATTGCTGATGGATAGGGAAATTCGAGGAGCATATTATAAAAAGGAGGAAGGATTCACTTTGGCATTGTTGTCAAAAGGAGAGATTATATCCATATGAAATATCCATCATAATCATCCAAAAGGAAGAGAGAGTTATCCTAAGGGAGAGATGACTTAAGGGAGAGAGTATATCTATTGTTGTCAAAGGAAAAAGAGATGATCAAGGAGAGGAACAATCAAAGGGAGAGAAAACATCAAAAGAAGAGGTTCTACATCAAAGAGAGAGATAGAAATAGAAGTTTCTACATCTATCCAGTAAAGGGAATAAAGATTGAAGAAAGTACTCTGCAAGAAACAAATCTAAGCTAGAAGAGCTTACTGAGAGCCATACATTTTAATTGGTTATAGAACAATAAGATTGGTAGATTAATGAACTAAAAATGATATATTTAATATTGTATTAGTAGTAATATAGTATGTTTCCATCAATGCCAAAGGGAGAGATTGATGAACCATAACTGATTGAATGTTTGAAGATGTTAAGCTGATGATCACCGAGCTGTAGAAAGTTAATGAAAGTCATTAAATCAGTCAATGTATTGTATTGTCATTGATGTAAATTTGATATAATCTAATTGGTTATATACATAGTGTCAAAGACTTCAAAGAACCAAAGAAATAAAGGTTATGCTATCAGGTAATGCATAAAAGTTCAGTATACACTAAGTGACAACAAACACCGACGGACAGTGCACCCCGATGGATAGAGAATCCTGAGAGAAGAGTCACAATGATACCCAAGAAAGAAACCCAAGAAAGCATTACTAAGAGTAGAACCACAGTGTTACCCAATAGACAGACAACCTGATGAACATACAACCCCGACGGACAGAGATGCCCGAGGATAACTGAAGTCAAGACCGAAGCTAGCAAGGAGTTAAATACCAAAAAGAACTCAAGTTCAGAAATGAAAAAAGACTTAGCTGGCAAGAGCTAAATATGGAGTTAACAGGTTGATCACATTATTTTCATCAACAAGTTAAAATCCAAAGATAAACTAGAGTTTTAAAGCTATTTTATTCCAGTTGTCAAGGAGAAATCTACGGGATAAAAATGAAGTAAGCTTTAAAGCAAGAAAGGCGAGAATTGCGGATCACTCCAAGAACAAGAAATTCAAGGACTTAGAAACAATGAAATTATGTCTATAAGAGAGACAAGCCAATTAATTATGAATTAGGGGTGAATAGAGAAGAAGATGCTGGAGAGAATACTGGTGAAGAAGACTTCATACTGCCCTGATCAAACAAGCTAAAGATTTCTACGGACACCGAGCAACAAAGAAGCACAACATTGTTGCCCCACTTTTGGTCTACATATCTTTCAGACAAAAGTGGATGTTTAATGTGTAGTAGTGGTCTTGAAAGCTTCATGTAAGTCCTGAGTCTAAGTCTAGCTATCCTCTTAGGCTAGGAGGCCTTTATCCGATTTCCCTAAATTTCCTTCTCTTTTGTGAGCCGGAGGGAATTTGTATCTGAGATCATGTTTCATTGGGTAGGTTGAGTTCCCAAATCCAGTAAAGGCCATTTTTTGAAGGATTCTAACATTGGTTTTATATGCAGTTGAAGTATTTTAACTTAACAATTCCTTTTGCAGTATTGGCAGAAAATTGGTTCTGAGCTTCTCCTTGGCAGAAAATCACTTACAGAGTGCGTTTTCCGTAATTAACAGACTTAAAAGTATCAAAGGTCAGTGAAAGTTGAAAATGAGAGATTTGGGAATATGAAAGTTCTGGGCATTCAGATCAAATCTATTTCAGGAAAAAGGAATGATTGAACGAGGAAGAATTCAAGATTAAAGCTTGCTGGCGGAAAAGTAGAAAATGGCCTCTCCACTATTCCAACATGCGAGTTTTGACTTGCGGGGTATGTTTCCTACCTAATCATTAAAAATGGAGGATTTTTGAAGAATAATCGATCTCGTGAGTAATCCAAGGCATAAGGAAATCAAATAAACTAATCACATATCACTCCAACATCTTGATAGGCTAAAATTCTCCTTCAGTAGATTTTTGAGCAGAGAGCACTCCAAAAGTATTTCTCCACCCAAAGGGGAAGCAGAAAAGTAATTTTCCGCTACTTCCAAAAAGTTATCGTTATGGTTACTAAAATGAAAGGATGTTTTTTAACAGCCCATGGAGGGTAAATTAATTAATTCAAATAAAGCCGTTTTACTCCATAACAGACTTTTTCATTAATGTCTTAGTCTTTTCATTTGTGTGGCGCTGGAAGTCGGCCGTTAAATGGTAAGAATTCAAAAGTTATAAAGTCAGTGAGGTATTACAAACATGAACTACCATCTATTTGAAGAATTGTCTGAATCTGAAGCTCTTGACTATAGTTATTCCTCTCTCTTGCATTCTTGAGAGATATCCCTAATCCCAAGTCAGAATCAGTTGAAGCATGGCTACTAAATTCATAGGATTTGATGGGATGAACGACATCACCTCTGATTGGCATAAAATAACATACACCTCTTTGAAGTTCTTCGATATGCAGAAATTCCAAAGCATATTGAAGGCAGACCAGATGCATCCTATCACTGAGAAACTAGAGGAAAGTGGGTTGGTCGAGGCTGCTAGTTTTCTCGTCGCAGTTCAAGCTCCCGAGCTGGTTCAAGAATGTATAGCTCGGTACAATCCAGACACCAAGAAAATTTTGTTGCCCAATGAAATGGTGTTGCTCTCCATTGATCGAGACTCCATCCAAAACTCCTTGCGCATTCCAGAGTAGGCTGAATATTCAGAAATGACATATAGTCGGGCAATTACTGAGTATGGAGCAAAGAAGGCGGTATGGAAGAAGGAAATAATGAAGTCATAGTTTCAAGAGCCAAGGAGTGCCAAGGGCAAGTTGCCTAAAACATTATATGGCATGAACTTGAAGCAAAAAATATTGGATATCTTGGTACTGCTCCACAGGACCAGAGGTGAGAGTGACACACTAAATTTTGTTGAACATCATTTCTTCTTATTCCAGGTGATCTGTTCTCAACACCATTTCATCGATTGGGCTCTTATGGTAAGTGAGAATCTCTCTAGTGCCCTAAGCAAAGCTAAGCTTAAGAATGAGTTCTACATGTCTTCAGTTCTTTTATATATATTGGCCATAATTCAAATTTGGCCAGGGCTTCCTAGATTAGAAGAATTCCTAGAAGATGTTAAAAGCTATGAATTTTTCCCCTGTCTACAATTACATAACAGTTATGCTGAATATCTTAGAGTTAACAATGCATTTACAATGAGACTGTGTAGGGAGCTACAAGGTTGCCCAAAAAGGAGATTTTCTCCTGAAGCCATGGCTTTTATCAGCCATTTTGGATGTTTTTTCATTTAATTTATGGATTTCTCATATATTTGTCTTGCAGGATTTGATAACTTCCCTCTAAAGTTGCCTAGATATCCCGATGATATGATCATAATGGTCGAGGTGATGAGGTAGGCACTCCAAGTGAATCTGATCTATGTTGATGCTAAGAAGAAGGGCCATCATTTCCTAATGAACATTGGAGCTTACAGTTGCGCATCCCAGTCTGAGGCAAAGAATATTCTGAAGACATTCTCAAAGAGGTTTTAGTTGAAGACATATGATGTCTTGAGGCCGCAATATGATCTTGTAAATTATGCCTGAGATTTCTGGAAAATGAGTTGTGCAATTCATCATGTTGATGATATTGAAGACTACTGGGCTAACTGCAAAGATGACTTAGAGAGTAGAGAAAGGTTCTATGCCAAGTTAACTATTGAACAAATCAAAAGGTTCAAAGTTAACATTGATGTGGAGGGGCTAGAAGATGATGGCCAACATATGCATGATAATACATATTTGGAGAAGATTAATCCCCTTCCTATAAGCTTCGAACCCATGCCAGGTCAAGCTATTAATGACTTGCAGACCTTGATGGGTAGGATCTACAAAAGAACAGAGCATTGGGTCGAATGGACTGTAGGCAGAAGGAAGAGGTCGGAAAGGAAGCCTCCTTCTTAGCAAAACCTAACAAAAGACACTTCAAGCACTACAAAAACTTCTTTAGTAATGATCCCAATTGTGGCTAAAGGATCAACCCAGCCAGTGGGCGGAGGCAATGAACCTCCTGAGAAATAAATCCCACTAGAGAAGACTTGTGGAGAGGGCCCGCTTCCAGATATTGGGTCGACAGAAGAATCAATTTCTACAAACCTGACCAAGCCTACAAAAGAGCCCACTAAAGGTGCAAGACCTGAGCAATCAATTAAGTCTAGTACTATGGTTACACAGGTTAACACCTCGGTTCAAGATAATCCAAGGCGAAGATCTCCTGTTGTAGTGGAGGTGGGTGAAGATAGCTCCAATACCTCAGCCACAGAATTGGATGGGAGGGTTGGGAAGCAACAAGATTCTGATCAAGTCATTAGATTAGTTTCCTCCTCTCCTACTTCAGTGAATCTATTTACTTCCAGACCCAAAGCTACTCCTCTAGTAATCTAGAAGTTGTTTATAGAAGAATTGGTCTCTACTTCCAAAGTTACCATCGCTGAATCCTGGATAGAACATACTCTAGAACGTAAAAGGAAGAGAGCAGAGGAAGGGACTTCCAGCAAAGATACTCTCTCATGGGCCTTGCAACCCAACATCACTATGGGTAAAGTAAAGAAGGTGAAGACAATGTCTACACTGGGTCAAGATCCTCAAATAGGGAATTTTACTATGGAGGTGGCCAAGCCTACAAAGGAGGGTAGATTTGAAGATATGACTGCCTCCAATTTTCAGTTACAATCATTTGACATGGGGCTTTCTCAGCATGACACCAAGGTAGATTGGTGGAAATCCACCAATGTGGTAATAGAAGAAGAGCTTGAGGAGCTCAATACTGCTAAAGTTCAACTTAAAGTAGAAGTAGTTGAGCTAACTAACTTCATCAGACAACTCATCACTCTGATAGCAAGTGTTCTCGGTACCCAGACCACTTTTGATCCTAGTGTTGCGGAGAACCAAGCCATCATAGCCAAGTTGCAAGAGGACAGACACTTCATGTAGATCGACAAGAGGTGGATTGAGAGGCTCAAATATGAGGGACTGGTAGTTATCGAGCAACTGGGTAATGCTATCCTAAGGCTGGTAACAAAGAGGAATAATATTGATAAGAATTTGCAGACTCTCGCATCAGAGAGAGTGAGATGTCAAGAATGCATAGTAATGTTGCACGTGGTGGTTAAAATGAAGACCAAGGAGGCATTAAAGGCCAAGATCTCACAGAAAGGAGATGAGCCTTTGATCAAATGGCTTCAATGCCTAGAATTTAAGATCAAGATGATCATCCAAGCTGAAATAGGGTTGCAACAAATAGATGTCAAGATCAAGGAGGAGCAGAACAAATATTTTAAACTCCTTCAAGGTCTGCACATGGAATCACAGACAAGCGGTCAGGGCAAAGAAATGATAAGATTGGCTAATATGCAGAAATCAATTTTTGATTATGTGCATAAGTTGGCAGAATAGTCTTCCACCCATTTGGACAAGGTGCCAGAACTCCAACAGTTGAGTGGATGTAGGTTTAAAGCCATAGAAGAGCTAAAGGATTGGACAGATGCGATCAAGAGCCTGGCCAAAGAACATTCCAGATAGCTCATCAGATATACTAATGTCTATATCAATAGGCATGAAAAGCTCATCCTGATCATTACAACTGTCACTGCCTATAGGGCTACATTAGACAAGGGGAAGAAAACCGAAGCTTAGATAGATTCCCTCTTATGCTAAATTTTGATAGTATTGCAACGGATAAAATTTTGTTTATCATTTCTGGTTAGGGAAGCTGAACTATTTCGGTTACCCCTTTTTGTAACGATCCAACTCTGGAACTCTATTTGTATTATTTCCAAAATTAATACAAGGGTCGGCTAAATTTTGGTGTGAAAGATAGCATTTTGCTGAGTCAAATTTGTATGTCTGAACGCCATTTCTTTAACTGATCCACTGCATTGGATTTATCTATCTATTAAATTTGAATGTTTCTTTGGAATTAGATTTACATTTTGTGGTTGAACCAGAATTCTGTATTATGATTTGATACAGTTAATTAGGGGGAAATCTGGTGTTATTCTAAGTCTGGGAGATGTCTCTGTGAAATAGATTGATTCATTGTCACTTCATCATTAAATCTTTAAGCCTTGCATTTGCATTTTAATTATCGGTTATTGCATTGCCACTTTTAAGAAGCCATATGATTGATGAAGTCTTGAAATTGGCTAAAGTTAGAATTGAATTTATCCTACCTGAGCTATTTCCTCTCTAGGTTTAGCTCAGTTTACCTCTTCTATTCTCAGGTCAAGAACATACCCCTGTTATAATAGGAAGGATCAATATTCATTGAAGATCATTTAATTAAGGGAGTTGTACCTTTAAATTTATAGGGAAATTAGTTATTTAGTCACAATTTTCCAACTGTTGTACTCAATTGTTCTTAAATATTTGGGTATTCTAGAGTTAAAATGAAAAAGAACAATTTGTTTACCAACAAACATCACTGAATAGAAAGAAGTGGAGCAAAGGTATTAAATGGAAACATTGATCATAAAGGTATTATGAGCTTACAATAGATTTGAACATCTGGAAGCTTAAGTTGTATATACGAACAAATCATATACTATTTTAGTTTAACCATTGGATCAAAAAGTCTCTTAACCAAGTAGGACTTAACAATCCTTTATATATTGAGATACATCCCAAGGAGTATCAAAAGGTTTATGATGCAGAGTGGACAGTCAGAAGCCCTAAAAACTAGGTATCCTTCAAATCTTCAAACACCAAGAGGTAAAGTGCCTCTACACTTATCACAAGTACATAAATGAATTTTTTCTAGGTTATCACAACCTATTCCCAATAGGGAAACCTAATCACTAGGTTCTATCAAGTCTCCAACACCAACTCCTAATGGTTGGCTTATTAGGCACTTACACCAATTTGATATCAACTCTCCATAAAATGACTCCAAGGACCAGGGGTGACCTATGCTCAAGGATTTGGTCTATTTAGGTCCCTAAGATAAGAATCCAATGATCCTACTCACCATGTACACTAATTTGTTCATGGTTGCTATGATAAGCCCCTCCTAGGCTTGTAACCTTTTCAAATGGAAATTTGGGCTTAGTTTGAAAGTATTCCACATAACCCTCCAAAAAAAGTAGAGATTTAGATACCCTTTATGGCCTAAGGTATTACACCAAAGAATCAATGCTTGGAAGTGAAAGGAAAACATATAGACACATTGTTTTGCCTAAATAAATAGGGCTAATTAGGCCTCCAATTACACTACAGGTACCCCTTCCGTACAACAAGGACCCAATCCAACACTTGGATCATGTGAAGGGATACGCAAGGACCTCTCAAACTCAAATTCAGGTATTGATGAATCTCCTAGGATGAGTTATGTGGACTATACTCAATCGCTTGATTGGTGCACACATGGACATGTACACCTAGGGCATCATGAGGACTAGTGAAAACAATAATCTTTATTTGAAGGAAGGTACTGATGCTAACACTTTGATTCTTGAAATATTTGTTGATGACATCATATTTGGAGGCAATGATATGCTATCCAAATAATTTTCTAATGAAATGAGCAAAGAGTTTGAGATGTATATGTTTGGAGAGATCAAGTTCTTTCTTGGTCTATAGACCATTCAAAAAAGTGAAGGTATTTTCATTACACAGTCCAAATACATTAAAGAGGTCTTGAAAATATTTAAGATGGAAGAATCCAAACCAGTTGGAACACCGATGGCTACTGGATGTAAGTTGACAAAGGAGGACAAGACAACAGAGGTAAATCAGACTTTGTACAGATCAATGTTTGGAAAACTCATGTATGTTGTACACACTAGACCAGATATTGTACATGCAGTAGGAATAGTTGCTAGATTTTCTGCTAACCCCAGAGAATCACATATGACTGTTGTGAAAAGAATTCTAAGATATCTGAAGAATACTGAGGAATATGGCTTATGGTATAGAAGAGAAGGAAAATTTGAATTTAAGGTGTTTACCGATGCTGATTGGGCTGGAAATCTTGATGACTAGAAGAGCACAATTGGAGGAGCATTCTTTATGGGTGATAGACTTGTCACATGGATAAGAAAGAAACAAGGATGCATCTCCTAGTCTACTGTAGAAGTAGAGTATGTTGCTGCTGCTACAAATTGCTCAAATATTGCATGGATCAAATAGTTACTGGAAGGTATGCATATGAAGATCTTAGAACTAGTGATTATCTATTGTGATAACACCAGTGCAATAAACATTTCCAAGAATCCAGTCATGCATTCCAAGACTAAACACATTGCCATCAAGTATCATTATTTGAGAGAACAAGTTCAAGCAAAGGAAGTGACACTTGAGTATGTGCAATCCAAAGAACAATTAGCTAATATCTTCACCAAGCCACTGCCCAAGGATACATTTGAGTACTTGAGAAAGAGACTAGGGGTCAAACCCTTATCTACTAGTCAGTAAAATGACTGAAGGCTGCATCAGCCTACATATTATCATAATATCATTCATGTTGATGCAAGCAAAGAGATGAAATTCAAAGCTACATCTATATACAGACAGGTATATATCTTCACCGAGCACCAGAACATATTGTTATATTGCTGATGGATAAGGGAAATTCAATGAATATATTATGGATGGAAAGAAATGATTGTTTGACATGAATGCCAGATATTTGTAAAATATTTGTTTGGCATTGCTGTCAAAGGGAGAGATTATATCATAAGGGAGAGAAATTGTTATCCATATTATCACATCTTTCTTAAAAAGAGATAGATTATCCACTATTACATTACTCCAACAGAGAGAGATTATATCTTAAGGGAGAGAAAATTATATGAAAATATTCTACAAAGGGAGAGTTGCTGACAAGAGGAAGTGACATCAAAAGAGAAAGAAAAATCAAGGGAGAGAAATTAACACAAGGAGGAGACTCAACACATCAGAAGACAAAGAGCTGCAAGAATAAAATCTAAGCTAAAACAAAGCTTACCGATGGTAGACATTTATCGGTTATCAGAAATACAAGATTGGTAGTTTGATGAATCTCAACTGTTGTATTTCATATTGTATTAGAAATAGTATAGTGTGATAATATAGTATGTTTCCATCAATGCCAAAGGGAGAGATTGATGACATGTAACTGATTGAAT
>MU226328.1:605142-615412 GCA_018584345.1 Thuja plicata
AGAGATTGATGACATGTAACTGATTGAATGTTTGATAATGTTAAGTTGAAGATAATGCAAGGCATTAAATCAGTTAATGGTTTGTATTTTCATTGATGTCAACTTGATATCATTTGTACGGTCATGTGCATAATGCCAAAGACTTCAGAGAACCAAAGGATTAAAGGTTATGCTTTCAACAATGCATAAAAGTCAAGTATTCACTGAAGGACAAACAACACCGACGGAGTGCACACCATCGGTAATGGCAAAGAAGAATAGTCACAGTGATACAAAACGATCAGAAGATAGTGTTACCCGACAAAGCAAAACCACAGGATGCCCGACGAGTAAAAATTCAATGTTTCTCGATGGATGGAGATCCTGAAACTAACTAGAGTCACACCGATGGAACTACCAGTTTTCACTGACAAATAACTACAGAGGTGACCGACAAAACATAGGGTTAAGAAAATGACAAAATATCTAGCTAGCAAGAGCTAAAGATAGACTTAAATAGTTGTTTTCTTTGTTTTATTTGACTAGAGTTAAGTGATTGATTTAAAGATGATTTGTACAGTTGGCAAGAAGATAATTATGAGATAAATCAGGAGTTATGCTTTAAATCTAATTGGCTAAATTGTTTTTCATGCCAAGAATCAAGAATCAAGAAACAATGAATATCATGTCTATATAAGAGACAAGCTTAATTCATTTACGAATGGGATTAAGGGGAGTGAATAGAAAGAGGATGATGAAGAGAAACTGATGAAGAACAACTTCATATAGTACTGATCAATCAAGCCGAAGGAGAGCTAAGAAATTCTACAAACACCAATGAACAATGAGCATAGCATCATAGAGTAGAAAGTGTGGAGCACAAAGGATTGAATTGATACATTGATCAGAGAGGTAATGTACTTAAATAGATCTAAAAATATGCAATTCAAAGTTGTAATATGAATAGGTCATAGTGTTTTAGTTTAACCATTGAAGCATCAAGTCTCTTAACCGATCGGGACTTAACAGTCTTCTATATATTGAGGTACATCCCAAGGAGTGCCAAAAAGGTTGATTCATGAAAGTAGCATTGGACTTTCCCGATACCTAATGACAGTCTAAGAAGGAGGCTGGTTCAAGGATGGTAGAAATAGATGCCCGATACTAAGTGACAACCTCTATGTATAAAATCCTCTAACAAGGTCACACTTAACAGTGTGTTTGTAACCTTTAACAGGGTTGGCTTCTAGCATGGCTCACTTTAGAAGAGTGAAAATCTGGGGTACCGGTCCTAGTAGTTTTTCCCTTAATAGGGTTTCCATGTTAAAAATTCATGTGTTATGTGTGTATGATTCATTTCTTTATTGTTTTGTATCTGACATAGTTAACACTAGATTGATAGGTATACTCTGCTTATTTATTGAGTTTTAGTAAATAGTTATACTGCTTATCAGTAATCAAGAAAGAATAAGAATTGACAAAGCAAACCGACAGATAGTTAAATCAATATTAGTATTTCATGGCATGCATCTTGTAGGGACATAATAATTTGAGGTTTATTGATTGGTGGTATAAGTTTGAAGGATAGAGTTTTGAGGCCACTGATTCACCCCCCCCTCTCAGTTATTACTAACAGTAACTGACTGTCAGTTCTTGATTGTCGGGTTGAACTGAAAGTATTTCGGTGTTCCTTTGTTGAACTGATTGTCGGGTTCCCTTAATCTATTGGGTTCCTCTTTTTTTTGTTTTGTTGGGTTGCACTGTTGGTTACTCATCGGGTTCCTTTCTCCTTTTTTTTGTTGGGTAGCACTGAATAGTGTTTGTCAGTATGCTTTGTACTTGGCAGTATCAGTAACCTTGGTGTCGGGTAGTATTGTTCCCTGTCTGTTGGTGTAGTGTAAACCAATGGTGTAGATCATGTTTTTACTTGCATATAATAATAGAAAAATATAATGTCTTCAAAAGTACTATGTGATGTAGTAGAAATGAATGCTTCACACATCTTACTAGGTAGACCTTGGAAATATGATGTGGATGCCGCACATCGTTATAGGAAGAACACCTACTCCATCACCAAGAATGGGGTAAATTTTACCATGAAGCCCTTGACTGATGCTAAAACAGAGAAAAAACCTACTGTTATCACCATAGGGGAAAAGAAAATGTTGCAAGTATTGAAGGAACCTGAGACTGAAGGTGTTGTCCTAATCTGTAAACCCAAGGATAGCATAATATCTGATGATAAGGATCCCATACCAAATGAATTTAAGGAACTGTTAAACAAATACAGTGATGTCACTGCTAGTGACTTTCCCACAAGCCTCCCTCCCTTAAGAGAAATCAGTCATCAAATAGACCTAATACCTGGTTCTTCCCTACCTAATAAGGCTCCATATAAGATGACACCTGCTCAAAAAGAAAAGATTACAAAACAGGTCAATGAACTGTTAGAGAAAGGATTGATTCAAAAGAGCCTTAGCCTATGTGTTGTCCCATCAGTCCTATCACCCAAGAAGGATGGAAAGTGGAGGTTATGTACAGATAGTAGGGCCATAAACAAAATCACCATAAGATACAGATTTCCCATTCCAAGAATGGAAGACTTACTTGATCAATTAGGCACTGCTTGTTACTTCACCAAGATAGACTTGAAATCAAGATATTAGCAAATCAAAATAAAGCCAAGTGATGAATGGAAGACTACATTTAAAACAACTGAGGGCCTTTTTGAATGGATTGTCATGCCTGTTGGGTTAAGCAATTCTCTAAGCACATTCATGAGGCTCATGAATGAGATTTTCATTTATTTTATTTGAAAGTTTGTAGTAATCTATCTTGATGACATACTGATTTATAGTCATAGCAGAGAAGAACATCTTGGACATGTAGAACATGTTTTGAGGAGACTTCATCAACACAAGTTAGTGATTAAATTGGAGAAGTGTATGTTTATGAAGAAGGAACTTGTGTTCCCAGGGTTTGTCATCTCACAAGGCACCCTAAAAATGGACCCTGAAAAGGTTGAAGAAATTGTCAACTGGCCTCCACCAAAGAACCAAGGTGATGTTAGAATTTTTCATGGTCTTGCAACTTTCTATATGAAATTTATCAAGAAATTTAGTCATGTCTGTGCTCCCGTGCTGGACACTATCAAGGGTGGTAAAAAGATCAGATTTGTATGGACTAAAGAGGCTGCAGATGCATTCCAATACCTAAAGAGCAGAGTGTCCCAATATCAAATCCTAGTGCTCCCTAACTTCACTAAGGTATTTACTGTTGAAACTGATGCAAGTAACTTGGCAATTGGTGCAGTCTTGAGCCAAGAAGGTAAGGATGTAGCATTCTTTTATGAAAAACTAAATGATGCCAAGAAAAGGTACACTACATATGATTTAGAACTTTATGCAATGGTACAAACACTAAAAAAATAGAGTCATTACTTACTTCCAAAGAATTTATTATTTATACTGACAACCATGCATTGAGTTTGTTAAATACTCAGGAAAAACTTGGAGTCAAACACATCAAATGGATGGAACAATTGCAGGCATATACATTCAACATTAAGCACAAAAAGGGGGTAGCAAACAAAATGGTTGATGCCCTAAGTAGAAGGGTTGGTTTGGTTGAAGAAGTACAACTTGAAAGTGTGGGGATTGACTCACTAAAACATTTGTATGCAGATGATCCAGATTTTGGAAAAAAATTTGAGGTATGCACCAAAATGATAGGTAAATATCATACTGATTTTTTTGATTTTCTAATTCGGAATGGACTCTTGTTCAAAGGGGCTCAACTATGCATATCTAGATGTTCCATAAGAACAAATATCATAAAAGAAAAACTTTGTGGTGGCTTCGGAGGTCATTTTGGAATAGACAAAACAACATACCTAGTAAAAAGGAGTTACTTTTGGCCAAAAATGGGAAATGGAGTTAAGAAATTCATAGAAACTTGTACCATTTTTCAGCAAGCCAAAGGTGTATCTACTAACCAAGGACTATACCATCCTTTACGAATTCCCACTAGGCCACGGGAGTCAATTTCAATGGATTTTGTGATGGGTTTACCAAGAACCAAACAAGGTTTTGACAGTGTGTTTGTCATAGTGGATAGATTTAGCAAGATGGTCTACTTTGTTCCCTGTAAAAGCACAAATGATGCATCTCACATAGCACATCTCTTCTTCAAAGAAGTATTCAGAATTCATGGATTACCTTAGACAATAGTTTCAGACAAAGATGTTAAATTCCAAGGACATTTTTGGAGGACTCTTTTCAAAAAGATTGGCACAAATCTGACCTATAGCTCTACCTATCACCCAGAAGCTGATGGGAAAACTGAAGTGGTCAATAGGTCACTTGGAAACCTCCTAATATGTCTGACTAAACAACATTCCCAAATTTGGGACATGATCTTACCTCAAGTAGAGTTTGAATTCAATGATTCAATGAACAAATCTACTGGAAAAACACCTTTTCAAACTGTTTATGGACTTCACCCAAAAGGTCCATTAGATTTGGTGGAATTACCTTCTGATTTCAAAGTTAGTGCACAAGGTGAAGAATTGGCAAAATTGATCACTAAAGTGCAGGCAGAAGTGAAAGAAACATTGCAACAATCCACCATGAAATACAAAGCACAAGAAGATAAGAAACGAAGAGAAATCCACTTCCAAATTGGAGATAAAGTGTGGACTTACCTAAGAAAGGAGCGACTACTCAAGGGAAGATATTCAAAGTTACATATGAAGAAAGTTGGGCCATGCACTATTCTCAACAAGATGGGTGAAAATGCCTATGAAATGTCTCTTCCTCCTACATTATAAATCTCTCCTATATTTAATGTTTAAGATCTCACCCCTTATAAATGTGTTTCAAATATGACCAATGTGCAGAATCCACAAAATGAGGAGGATGGAGACTATGTCACAAATCTTCCACAAAGCAAACCAGTGGATTTGGAAATAGTTCTTGAGTCCAAGGTGTTGAAGCAAACAAGGAAGAAAAAGTATATGCAGTATCTAGTAAAGTGGAAAGGACTCCCCAACATTAATGCTACCTAGATGACAGAGGAACAAATCAAACAACATGGCATCACTCTTGATCAGTTAACCTCAAGTGGGAACTTGAGATCAAAACCTCATGGGGAGTATGGTGCAGGAGAACCCTAGTTAACCTAAGTATTTTTTTTGGAACTTATGGATTCCTTGAAAGTCCTAGTGGCCTTTAGGTCAAGTTAGAATTAAAGGTTTCATATTGGACACCCTTTGTAAGACCTAGTTCCAAGATTGGCATTTAATAAGCCCTTGGTCAACTATTGGTCAAATAATGTCCAAAAACTTAAAAATAGGTTAATTTCTCATATTTTTATGTTTTTATCATGTTTAGATCCATGTGGGGTCATAAATAATAGGTTTGGACCAAGTTTGGTCACTCAGGTTGAAAAGTTGCAAAATATTGCAAAATTGCTAAAAAGTTGCCAAGCAACTTTAGCAACTTTTGACAAAAATTATAAAATCCATTCCCAAATGGATAATTAGTTTAAAACATGGATTTAACCATTGGTAATTCCTAAAAAATACCTTATAGGCGGGTGGTTGGATAACTTTTTGTAACTTGGCATTCAAAATCAATAAAAATCACCATTTTCTTGCAAATTTGAGAAACAATCATTTGGTACGGATAGGTACAAAAGGTTGGTAATGAAATTATAATAGATTAAGGTATCCCTATGAAGTAGCTTCCATTTTCATTTGGTCTCATGTCCTAATCTTCTGTACATTGAAAGTTATTTCATTTTTACTCTTGCTTCCTACTCCTACATAGGAAGAACACCTACTCCATCACCAAGAATGGGGTAACTTTTACCATGAAGCCCATGCTTGATGCTAAAATAGAGAAAGAACCTACTATTATCACCATAGGGGAAAATAAAATGTTGCAAGTATTGAAGGAACCTGAGACTGAAGGTTTTGTACTTATCTCTAAACCCAAGGATAGCATAATATCTGATGATAAGGATCCCATACCAAATGAATTTAAGGAACTGTTAAACAAATACAGTGATGTCACTGCTAGTGACTTGCCCACAAGCCTCCCTCCCTTAAGAGAAATCAGTCATCAAATAGACATAATACCTGGTTCTTCCCTACCTAATAAGGCTCCATATAAGATGACACCTACTCAACATGTAAAGATTACAAAACAGGTCAATGAACTATTAGAGAAAGGATTGATTCAAAAGATCCTTAGAACATATTTTGAGGAGACTTCTTTGGCACAAGTTAGTGATTAAATTGGAGAAGTGTATGTTTATGAAAAAGGAACTTGTGTTCCTAGGGTTTGTCATCTCATAAGGCACCCTAAAAATGGACCCTAAAAAGGTTGAAGAAATTGTCAACTGGCCTCCACCAAAGAACCAAGGTGATTTTAGAATTTTTCATGGTCTTGCAACTTTCTATAGGAAATTTATCAAGAAATTTAGTCATGTCTGTGCTCCCGTGCTGGACACTATCAAGGGTGGTAAAAAGATTAGATTTGTATGGACTAAAGAGGCTGCAGATGCATTCCAATACCTAAAGAGCAGAGTGTCCCAATATCCAATCCTAGTGCTCCCTGACTTCACTAAGGTATTTACTGTTGAAACTGATGCAAGTAACTTGGCAATTGGTGCAGTCTTGAGCCAAGAAGGTAAGGATGTAGCATTCTTTTATGAAAAACTAAATGATGCCAAGAAAAGGTACTCTACATATGATTTAGAACTTTATGCAATGGTACACGCACTGAAAAAATAGAGTCATTACTTACTTCCAAAATAATTTATTGTTTATACTGACAACCATGCATTGAGTTTGTTAAATACTCAGGAAAAACTTGGAGTCAAACACATCAAATGGATGGAACAATTGCAGGCATATACATTCAACATTAAGCACAAAAAGGGGGTAGCAAACAAAATGGTTGATGCCCTAAGTAGAAGGGTTGGTTTGGTTGAAGAAGTACAACTTGAAAGTGTGGGGATTGACTCACTAAAACATTTGTATGCAGATGATCCAGATTTTGGAAAAAAATTTGAGGTATGCACCAAAATGATAGGTAAATATCATACTGATTTTTTTGATTTTCTAATTCGGAATGGACTCTTGTTCAAAGGGGCTCAACTATGCATATCTAGATGTTCCATAAGAACAAATATCATAAAAGAAAAACTTTGTGGTGGCTTCGGAGGTCATTTTGGAATAGACAAAACAACATACCTAGTAAAAAGGAGTTACTTTTGGCCAAAAATGGGAAATGGAGTTAAGAAATTCATAGAAACTTGTACCATTTTTCAGCAAGCCAAAGGTGTATCTACTAACCAAGGACTATACCATCCTTTACGAATTCCCACTAGGCCACGGGAGTCAATTTCAATGGATTTTGTGATGGGTTTACCAAGAACCAAACAAGGTTTTGACAGTGTGTTTGTCATAGTGGATAGATTTAGCAAGATGGTCTACTTTGTTCCCTGTAAAAGCACAAATGATGCATCTCACATAGCACATCTCTTCTTCAAAGAAGTATTCAGAATTCATGGATTACCTTAGACAATAGTTTCAGACAAAGATGTTAAATTCCAAGGACATTTTTGGAGGACTCTTTTCAAAAAGATTGGCACAAATCTGACCTATAGCTCTACCTATCACCCAGAAGCTGATGGGAAAACTGAAGTGGTCAATAGGTCACTTGGAAACCTCCTAAGATTTCTAACTAAACAACATTCCCAAATTTGGGACATGATCTTACCTCAAGCAGAGTTTGAATGCAATGATTCAATGAACAGATCTACTGGAAAAACACCTTTTCAAACTGTTTATGGACTTCACCCAAAAGGTCCATTAGATTTGGTGGAATTACCTTCTGATTTCAAAGTTAGTGCACAAGGTGAAGAATTGGCAAAATTGGTCACTAAAGTGCAGGCAGAAGTGAAAGAAACATTGCAACAATTTACCATGAAATACAAAGCACAAGAAGATAAGAAAAGAAGAGAAATCCACTTCCAAATTGGAGATAAAGTGTGGGCTTACCTAAGAAAGGAGCGACTACCCAAGGGAAGATATTCAAAGTTACATATGAATAAAGTTGGGCCATGCACTATTCTCAACAAGATGGGTGAAAATGCCTATGAAATATCTCTTCCTCCTACATTATAAATCTCTCCTATATTTAATGTTTAAGATCTCACCCCTTATAAATGTGTTTTAGATATGACCAATGTGTAAGATCAACAAAATGAGGAGGATGGAGACTATGTCACAAACCTTCCACAAAGCAAACCAATGGAGTTGGAAATAGTTCTTGAGTCCAAGGTGTTGAAGCAAACAAGGAAGAAAAAGTATATGCAGTATCTAGTTAAGTGGAAAGGACTCCCCAACATTGATGCTACCTGGATGACGGAGGAACAAATCAAACAACATGGCATCACTCTTGATCAGTTAGCCTCAAGTGGGAACTTGAGATCAAAACCTCATGGGGAGTATGGTGTAGGAGAACCCTAGTTAACCAAAGTACTTTTTTTTTCACTTATGGATTCCTTGAAAGTCCTAGTGGCCTTTAGGTCAAGTTAGAATTAAAGGTTTCATATTGGACACCCTTTGTAAGACCTAGTTCCAAGATTGGCATTTAATAAGCCCTTGGTAAACTATTGGTCAAATAATGTCCAAAACCTTAAAAATAGGTTACTTTCTCATATTTTCATGTTTTATCATGTTTAGATCCATGTGGGGTCATAAATAATAGGTTTGGACCAAGTTTGGTCACTTAGGTTGAAAAGTTGCAAAATATTGCAAAATTGCTAAAAAGTTGCCAAGCAACTTTATCAACTTTTGACAAAAATTGTAAAATCCATTCCCAAATGGATAATTAGTGTAAAAATTGGATGTAACCATTGGTAATGCCTAAAAAATCCCTTATAGACGGGTGGTTGGATAACTTTTTGTAACTTGGCATTCAAAATCAATAAAAATCACCATTTTCTTGCAAATTTGAGAAATAGTCAATTGGTATAGATAGGTACAGAAGGTTGGGAATGAAATTATGATAGATTAAGGTATCCCTATGAATTAGCTTCCATTTTTTTTTGGTCTCATGTCCTAATCTTTTGTACATTGAAAGTTATTGCATTTTTACTCTTACTTCCTAGTTTTTAGGCCCTAAATCAAGGTTTCACAAACAATTGTACATATTTATTATTTCCACCATGGGAATCTAATGACCCTTGGTGGAAATCATTTATTGACAATTATCTTTAAGATTATGCAGGTTGGGTTTGATAAAATGCATGGAGATGGGTTTAAATCCAATACTTATAAGATAGGAATGAAGTCGTTCATACCAGGCTCTAGGAGCTTGTTTCAATCCATACCAGGCTTTGTGAAGTCTACATACCATGTTTCTCTTGTCTGGATTGACAAACCTTTCTGGTTTCTCAATGTATACCTCTTCTTCAAGTATTCCATTTAGGAATGCTGACTTGACACCCATCTGGTATACCTTGAATCCTTTGAATGCAACATAAGAAAGTGGTATTCTTACTCCTTCTAGCCTAGAAATGGGTGCAAAGGTCTCTCCATAGTCTATACCTTCCTCTTGTGCATACCCCTTGCATACTAGTCTTTCTTTATTTCTTGTGACTTCTCCATTCTCATTCAACTTATTCCTGAATATCCATTTAGTACTGATGACATTCTTGTCATATGGTCTTGGCACAAGTGACCACGTCTTGTTCTTCTCAATCTACTCAATCTCATCATTCATAGCACTTATCCATTCTTCATTATCAAGTGCAGCATTGACAGATTTTGGCTCAAACTCACAAATTAAACAATTTGAGTTTAAAGACTTACTTCTTATTCTTGTACCAACTTTCTTATCTCCTATGATCTGGATCTCTAGATGGTTCCTTCTTACATATCTTGCAAGTACAGGTTCAACTCTTTGTTTATCAACTTGATCATCATTTTTTCCTTCATTCTGTTCTTCATCACCTTGCACATTATTTTTATCATCATCCTGACCGTCGGTAATTACAGTCTGACCATCGGTTACAACATTTTGTTGTTCTGGAATTAAGTACTGTTGCTCGGGCAGAGTGTTGGGTTCTTCACAATATACAAACTTGTTATAGTCCTCTGGTTCTTTTGTGCTTTCCAGCTCATTCTTTTCTGCAAATTCATCTATCTTTACATTTGCACTTTCAACAATTTTGTTAGAAGCCTTGATAAGACATTTATAAGCTTTGCTCTTGGTGG
>MU226328.1:618329-635098 GCA_018584345.1 Thuja plicata
GATGCTTCAATGGTTAAACTGAAACACTATGACCTATTCATATTGCAACTTTGAATTGCATATTTTCAGATCTATTTAAGTACATTACCTCTCTGATCAATGTATCAATTCAATCCTTTGTGCTCCACACTTTCTACTCTGTGATGCCGTGCTCTCTGTTCATCGGTGTCTGCAGAATTCCTTATCTCTCCTTCGACTTGATTGATCAGGACTGTATGAAGTTGTTCTTCACCAGTTTCTCTTCAACATCCTCTTTCTATTCACTCCCCTTAATCCCATTCATAAATAAATTATTCTTGTCTCTTATATAGACATGATATTCACTGTTTCTTGATTCTTGGCGTGAAAAAAAATCTAGCCAATTATATTTAAAGCATAACTCCTGATTTGTCTCATAATTATCTTCTTTCCAACTATACAAATCATCTTTAAATCAATCACTTAACTCTGGTCAAATAAAACAAAGAAAAAAACTAGTTAAGTCTATCTTTAGCTCTTTCCATCTTGATATTTTGTCATTTTCTGAACTCTCTGTCCTGTCGGTCACCTTTGTAGTTAGTTGTCAGTGACAACTGGCAGTTCTGTTGGTGTGACTCTAGTTAGCTTCGGGATCTCCGTCTGTCGAGAAACATTGAATTTTTACTCATCGGGCAACACTATCTTATGATTATTGGGTATCACTATGATTGTTCTTCTTTGACTTTACCGATGGTGTGCACTCCGTCGGTGTTGTTTGTCACTCAGTGAATACTTGACTTTTATGCATTGTTGAAAGCATAACCTTTATTCCTTTGGTTCTTTAAAGTATTTGGCATTATGTACATGACCGTACAGATGATATCAAGTTGACATCAATGACAATACAAACCATTAATTGATTTAATGCCTTGCATTATCTTCAACTTAACATTATCAAACATTCAATCAGTTACATGTCATTAGTTACATCCCGCAAAAAGTGGATCTGACTTTCCACGTCAAATAAATCATTGAAGTTTTATATATAGCTTCTTGATTTGTTTTAAATCCATTATGTGCGGAGAAAGCAATGTAATTGTTATTGTTTTTATCAGTATAGCTATTTTAAAACATGCAAACTAAAGATCAAGGTCAAGTTGTATACCTTGGATCTAGAGTTAACATTGTAATGTGTGATTCTAAAATAAGTCAAATACTTGTATAAATAGATTCTCAATCTATTGTGAACATGTTTTTCGATGATGATTGTAGCCACTAAGAGCATCTAAGGATCAGACAAGAGAATTCATGCAGAAGGACAGAAAATGATCAATTCAGTTTCAAGAACATAACACAGGCTACCGACGGGCAGGAAAAGGTATTAATCAATCACTATAGGTGATATTCATATTATGAGAGATTTAATGGATCTGTGATTAGAAATTATAGATTTCATACAGTCAAGTCAAACATATTGTACTCATTCTAACAAGTGTAGTACACTTAAGAAATCCTTTCAAGGAAGGTGGACTTAACAATCCTATTGTAAATCTCTTAATCGAGTGCACACTTCATTAGTGTTGCTAAAAGCTCTTAACAAATTAGATCTTAATAGGTCTCCACTTTAATACTCCTAATATGGTAGATCATCAGAAGTGATCAAATGTAAGCCTTAAACCAGCTCCCTTTGATTCTGCAGATAGTGAAGTTTTTGTGGGTGCCATCCCCACCGCAGTTTTTACTTCCTAACAGAAGTTTTCTGCGATATAATATCTTGTGTTATGTGTCTATTACTTTCATGAATGTTTCTATGAATATTCATATAATTAAGTTTATGAATTAATACTGCATGCATAAGAAAGAACATTAGATATGGTCGGTAATATAGTAAAGATTGTTTATTAATGATGAAAGGAGAAAAGTGTTAAAAGTTTTAGATGTACTGATTCACCCCTCCCCTCTCAGTACTACTTTTCGTTAATCCCAAAAATTGGTATCAGAGCGAAGTCTCTTCTTGGAAAGCTTAAAGGATTAAGAGAAAAGATCATATAATGGAGAAGTACAAACTTGATAAAAATATTGAGAATAAAAAGCTTGAAATACAGATGTTTTATGAACAATATAAAGAAGTGAGAATCAAGATGAGAGAGATATTGGATGAGAGAAAAGGTATGGCAACTCAGAGCAATGAAAAATATTATCAAGAAGAAGAGATTCCATATATATTTGAGTCTTCAGAATCAAATACAAATAAAGCATCAGATACATCAGAAGAGAACATCACAAATCTAAAGGAGATCAATCAACATCTGACGGAGCAAATAAAGATGCTGCAAATCGGTCAAGAGACCCAGATGGTAAGAATGATTGATGTGATGAGTTCTGCTAGACAGACTGAAATAGAAAGAACACTAGCTATTGATGATAGAAGGAATATTACAGAGAAGCTACAAGAAAAGGAGTTAGAAATTCAAAGACATGCTGAGCATCACCATGAAATTACAAATCAGATCATTCTTATGAGTCAAGAAGCAAATAGAATGAATATAGAACTCGTTGAAAGAGTACAGGCTATCAGTGAACTAAGAGAAGAGAATGAAAAACTAAAGCATGAGGTTAGATTTCAACAACAACATAATGAAATTATTAGAAAGGTTGAAGAAAGCAATAAAAGAATGGATAATTTTCTTTAAGGACAACGAAGAGTCAACAACAACAACAACGGTTTAGGCTTTACCAAAAATGGAGAATCATCAAATCAAGCCAATCCAAAGAATGTCTATGAAAATCCAAGACCAAGAAAGCTTACATGCAAACATCATGGAAAGCAAGGCCACACATCAAATGTATGCAAAGGTAAAATGAAAGGTATTCCTAAATGTACATCTTCATTCATAGGATTCTGTTATAAATGTAACAAGAAAGGACATAAAACATATGAATGTAAGTCTAAGATGGATCAACCAAAGAAGGAAACCTACATGGACAAATACTGTCCTACATGCAAAATGAATGGGCACACAAGCCTTGAATGCTGGAAAAAGAAAAGGGAAGCATGGAAGCCTAAAGGCCAAGAAACTCCCTATCAACCAAAGAGAATAGGTAATCAATATGCATGGGACTACAATACATGGACAAATTGTACAACATATGGTAGATATGGTCACATTGCTGCAAACTGCATGAGAGCATGGAACAAAAGGTCTAGAGTCTGGACAAACCCCAGAATGACATGCTTACACTATCATAAAGTTGGTCATCTCAAGAAAGACTGCAGAGACCGAATGACAGAGACAAGTGCATATCCCAATGGAAATACCATTAAAGATATCCGGAGGGCTAGAGACAAAATGTGGAGAAAATCTCCAAGTAATGATGAAGTTGGACCAAGAAATGCAAATGGTGACACCTCATCCAATGGATGCGGTGGCATCACCACCCCCACTTAAGATGAACAAGTAAGTATGGAACTGAACTACACCAAGTCATATTTTACATAAGTTCCATTATACAAATTGATAGATAGTCAAAATCTGCATGAATAAAGATGTATATTATGTTACTTGTTACAATTATGAGAAAACAACCCCATCGGTAAACACATATCGAGAATCATCGGTGAATATAAAGGATGAGCTGTTTATACTTACCGAGAATTGTCGATCAACACATAAAATGGCTAAGTTTCTAATGTAACCTGATACCCGTTGGTAAGGAAGAAAAAGTTATAAAGTTGTTGTGATAGAACATCGATATCCGTCGGTGAAAGCAAAAATCTTAAAAGCTGTCTGGAGCATCCTGTCAACACTGAGAATGTTATGTGAGAGTCTTCCCGATGAACTCCACCTTCATGACCCAATGAGTTGTTGAGCATTTATGATAGACTTAGGGAAAAAGTCTATAAATACTCAACGGGATCAATTCATTTCTCACACACAATTTGAAGAGAAAAAGCAGAGAAAAACTAGAGCGATAAGAGATTAGATAGCAGAGCGAACTCGATTCGATCCTATGCACTCCAAATAGATCATTCACAAGGTTCATAGATTGAAGTAAGTACCGAGTGCACTGAAGAACTTTGTCATTATTTTCAAGAAAGCCCTAAATTTGAAAAATGATGGCAACCACTATAAGGACCGTAAAGATTAAGAATAAAAAGAAGAATGTGGTTAGGCTGATAAAGAATAACACCTGTGTGGAACCAAAGTACAAGATATTCCCAGAGATTGCATTGCAACCTGATGAATCTGGTGCATTTTCAAAAATTCCACCTAGGGTTTTGCTAATAGAGGATGTAAGGTCCTACATTCACTATAAGATCGCTGAAATAGGTGATCTAGAGATAGACCAAGCTTACCAAAAAATGTGTGATGCAAAAGGGAACCTAAAGGAAGAGCACAAAAACTTAGAGGTTAAAGGGATACCTAATGCCCTACATTTCCTGAGGGTTTTCAAAACTGACTGGATTAGGTTAGTTTTGAGCAGAATGCACGAGAAGAAGATGTGGTTGGATCAACCTAAGAAAATCACCAAGGATGTGTTATATGTTGTAACTGATTATCCAATAACCGACAAGCCTAAGGCACGTAAACATCCCTCCAGGATAGAAGTTGAAAAGCTCACAAAAGCTATGTGGGATAACATAGGTCTCAAGGTAAACACCATCACCGATGAGGAACTGAGGTTTGGTGAATGTGTAATTGGTTACAAGATCTTCCAAGCAAGAAGACTTAACAACATTACATCAACAACAATAAGCACAACTTACAAGATAGTGACAAAGGGAATACATATGGATCTATGTGAGATCCTATTGAAACAACTTGATGAGAACATGACAACGATCAGGTCTGCAAAGACTAACACATGTAAGTTTGGTTCACTTATCATGTGTATATTCTTTTAATTCCAAGAATACTTTCCTTTAGTAGGAAAAGTGAAATGGGATACTACAAAGCTGGTCACACTGCAAATTAGTGAACTTATAAAGTCACTAGGTGACAATTTTGATTCAGTAATGACTGCATACTTCCTTGAATTCAAGGAAAAGATGATGGAAAGAGTGAGGATCTCTGAGAAATTAATTGAGAAACATAGGGATGAGATATGTTTTATGGTGGATATAGATTTCACCCACATAAAACTAGTTGTACCAAGGACAGCCTGGTTAGCACCTCTTGACTATGAAATTAACATAGATCAAGCAACCAATGCAATTGATGCATTGATAAATGAGCCACTTGATAGCCAAAAACCAAGGTTTGGCACATATGAAGAGGCCAAGTCCAAGATAAAAAGAGGCCTAGACATCAAGAAGACTGTCAAAAAGAAGAATAAAATGGTAAAGAATCTTGAAAAGATTCTTAATGAGGAGGAAAAAGAACAAACAGAGGAAACCGAGGGACAAGGTACCATCGGTGAAGAGCAACATAAGCAGAAATCAAATTCTGAGTCAACTGAGTCTCATACACCTCCACATCCTACAAAGAAACAAAGAACAAGGAGCCAAACAACAAAAGATACTACACCTCTAAAGAAAGGTCAAGTGAGGACCTACAAGAGGAAGCAACATACATAGAAACAAACTGTGAAGGCAACACCTACAAAAAGAAGGAAAAGAATGGTCAGGACTAAAGATGACATTGAAGATTCTAAAGAGGATGAGCCTGATGTAAGTAAGAAAAGTTTTCTTACTAGGAAAATTGATAAAATTGCTAAGTCAATTGATACTACCGATACCATGAGTGATAGAAAGATCAGACAATGGGATAAACTTGAACCAGAAGATCAAAACAAGATACAAGATGCCATAATTAGGGCAATGGTCAAGTTTAAATATGTACTAGTAGAATTTATAAGCCAAATACCCAAAGAGCAGGGTAATAGAATTTCACAACAATGGTCATATGCTCTACACATCGAAAAAGAAGCAAGGGAGAGGGTACTTGTCACACTTATGCCTCCCGAATCAAAGATGGAAGAAATCAATGAAATAATGAAGAAGCACTCAATAAAATTTGCAGCTAAGATTAGAGCTTACAAAGTACTAGAAGATAAGTTTATAGAGCTGGATAGTATGACCGAGACCAAATGGAGACAACTCTTAGATCTACCTGCAGAGTCAACAAGTCATGAGAATCAATTACTTCTCACCGACACTCCTCATGTAGAGGAGGAGAAAGATAAGGCAAGTCCTCAGCACATTGCTTTGAACAATGTAGATAATGCTGAGCCAATTGAATTAGACAAAGTCATGGATGATCTTGACATTCAAGACATCACTCAGTATGATTTAGATAAAGATCTTCAAAAAGAAGATGATGTAATTTTTATATCTCTTAAGGATCAAATCAAGCAACAAAAAATGGAGACCCAAGCAAATAAAGACATGGATGTTGCTGATGAAATATGGTTGGACACTTCAATTATAGACATCACAGGTCTGGACCCTGCCGATCAACTACAAAAAGATGAAGATGTCACTGCTCAACAGGATCAAACCGATGAGCAGGAAACAAATCAAGATGCAGCACATTTAAGCACTCAAGATAATATGCCAGTGCTAATAAAGGTCATTAATCTGCTAGAAGGTAATGCATAATCTAATGCAGCAGATACTAGCATACCCGAGGACAAGGGTGATGCAGAGACAAAGGACACAACCGATGAACCAAAGGATATAACTGTAGAACAAGCTGAAATCGATGATCAGAAAGACAACTCTACTGATCAGAGTAAAGAGGAAGCACAAAAATTAGAAGAGGACAAACGAAAAGAAAAGAGTGAAGAAGCAAAAATAGATGAGCAAGAGAAGAAAGTAGAAGAGAAATCTACAGGAACACCCAAGGTTGATGGAGAGATGTCTTCACCAAACTGACAGGTGCACCCCAAGAAGAAAACACAATAAGCTTCATCTACAAATCCTTCACCGAGAACTTCATAACAGACAACTACACTAGCAATGGTAGTTCATACATCTGCGTCCACTCAAATCTCAAGGAAGAAGAAGAGAAAGAATAAGAATCTAGTGACACTGGATGAAATCATTGAGATTCAGTTTGTGATCCCAGGACATTGGATCCAACTGAATTGACAAAGTATGCACGACTTTGTGAAAGGAAAGCAATGCAAGAAAAATTGAGAAAAGCCACCAAGGAAGCTAATGTACTAGAAGTTGCACAAGGAATACTTCAACAAATTGTACCTGATGTAGATGTTGATCAAACATCCCCAATGCTTGATCAATTAGTGGTTCTCACAGATGCAATCACATCTCAGAACATAGATGATGAGAAGGCTATGGAGGATAGACTTGAACAGAAGTATGAGTTCAAATTGGCTGAGAAGATAAGCCAAGAAGTGGAATTGCAAAAGGTAAAGCTTTCTGAGCTGGTTAGCATTGTGGACCTAATTATTTCAGAAGCAATAGCCTTAATTTAGAAGTTATGCACATTAGATCAACTCACCAAGGAGTATACCAACAAGATAGCACAGATAGATGCTAATCTTCAGACAAGTGCACAAAGTCTCACAAACAGTGAAGAGGCAATCAAATTGCACAATGAGCAGCTAAAGCAAGCTCAAAAGCTGAGACAAGACATTCAGATTGCAGAATTTTTTTTTAGAGATGAGTTAAATGAGCTTCAAGCAAAACTCTTACCAACACTCTCACTACAACAACAACATATGACAGAGGAAAGGACACTAATTACCACCCTAGAAATGTCTGTCCTAGATAGCATTTATGATATGCATGCATGAATAGAGCTTGAGCACATGGCACTAGAACTCCTAAAAGAAAAATGGGAGAAAATACTCAAAGATATCAAGAACACCCACTCACATATTCTAGACACATTGTAAATTACACATTTTTGTCACATTTCTGACAACTTATAAGTTGTACATTTTTGTCATGAGTATCAAATAAAGGGGGAAATGATATGTACAATCAACAGTAAAAGGGGAAATGAAAGGAAGAAATTATTTGTACAGCCAGTTAGAGGAAAGAACATGGAATGTATAGTACGAAGTCAAGTAGTGTACATTATACTTATACTATACCGATGCATACAATTAGGGGGATTCATATAATGAGAAGGATATATACATGGTGTACATACTAAACACTTTAGTATTATGCACATATCAGTTTTTGATACTAATGTCAAAGGGGGAGATTGAAGACATTATATTTTTCCATTAGTATATGCAAGGAAAAACATGATCTACACCATTGGTTTACACTACATCGACAGATAGGGCACAACGCTACCCGATGCCAAGGTTACCGATACTGCCAAGTATAAAGAATACAAACACTATTTAGTGTTACCCGATGAAAAAAAGGACAAAGGAACCTAACGAGTAACCAACAGTGCAACCTGAGGAAATAGAAAAAAGAGGAACCTGACAGATGAAGGGAACCCGACGATCAGTTCAAAAAAGGAACACCGATAGAATTTCAGTTCAACTCGGTGATCAAGAACCGACAGTCAGTTACATCCCACAAAAAGTGGATCTAACTTTCCACGTCAGATAAATCACTGAAGTTTTATATATAGCTTCTTGATTTGTTTTAAATCCATTATGTGCGGAGAAATCAATGTAATTGTTATTGTTTTTATCAGTATAACTATTTTAAAACATGCAAACTAAAGATCAAGGTCAAGTTGTATACCTTGGATCTAGAGTTAGCATTGTAATGTGTGATTCTAGAATAGGTCAAATAATTGTATAAATAGATGCTCAAACTATTGTGAACATGTTGTTCGATGATTATTGTAGCCACTGAGAGCATCTAAGGATCAGAAAAGAGAATTCATACAGAAGGACAGAAAAGGATCAATTCAGTTTCAAGAACAGAACACAGGCTACTGACAAGCAGGAAAAGGTATTAATCAATCACTATAGGTGATATTCATATTATGAGAGATTTAATGGATCTGTGATCAACAATTATAGATTGCATACAATTAGGTCAAACATATTTTACTCATTCTAACAAGTGTAGTATAATTAAGAAATCCTTTCAAGGAAGGTGGACTTAACATTCCTATTGTAAATTTCTTAACCGAGTGCACACTTCATTAGTGTTGCTAAAATCTCTTAACAGAGTAGATCTTAATAGGTCTCCACTTTAATACTCCTAATAGGGTAGATCATCAGAAGTGATCAAATGTAAGCCTTTACCAACTCCCTTCCATTCTGTATATAGTGAAGTTTTGTGGGTGCCATCCCCACCACAGTTTTTACTTCCTAACAGGAGTTTTCTGCGATATCATATCTTGTGTTATGTGTCTATTACTTTCATGAATGTTTCTATGAATGTTGCATATAATTAAGTTTATGAATTAATATTGCATGCATAAGAAAGAACATCAGATATGGTCGATAATACAGTAAAGATTGTTTAATAATGATGAAAGGAGAAAAGTGTTAAAAGTTTTAGAGGTACTGATTCACCCCTCCCCTCTCAGTACTACTTCCCATTAATCCCAACAACTTTATCTTTGAAATCTGCTATAGAAAATTCTACCCATGCTTGTTCAGTTACTAGATTTTGTTGACCTTTGGTTAGCCAAGAGACATGGTAGAGAAAGGGGTGTGGCTTCTTAGATAAGTTTAATTTTTGGACCATTTCAAGAGACACCAAATTTTCAGTTGAACTTGAATCAATAAGGATATTACATACATTTCCATGGCATTTGATCTTTGTCCTGAAGAGGCTCTTCCTTTGAGGTGGTTCATGGGTTTGTGGTACTTGAAGGAAGGCTTGCCTCATAATCAAACATGCTCCTTCCTCTGGTTCTAAATCCCTTGGATTAGTGTCATCCTCTTGTTTGTCTTCTTGAATGAGTTGTGTCCTCCTTTCTCCATGGTTGTTGTTATTTATTTTCTCTGGGAATCTCCCTACATGGTGTCCTAGTTGGTTGCAATAGTAACATTTTAGAGGTCCATTTCCTCTTCCTCTTCCTCTGTTGAAGGGTCTCCTTCCTCTAAAGTTCCCTCTAAAATTGGATTCACCATTTTCTTTGTCTCCTTGGCCTTGTTTAGGGGTCTTGCTGCTGCTGCAACTGTATTGTCCTCTATTCCAAGAGGCACCCCTTCCTCTGAAACTCTTTCCACCATCATTGCTCTTTCCTTTTCCAAAGTATTTCTTTCTTTTCCATTTCTCCTCTACCTTGATTGTCATCTAATAACATTTTTTTACTGATGTAGGGTTGTGTAGGCTTAGTTCTTCTTGAATGGACACCTTGAGACCATTCATGTATCGTGCTAGTTTTTCTTCCTCATTCTCTGCTACATTAGTCTTCATGCATAGTTTTAGGAACTCCTTGGTGTATGAGCCTACATCCATGTCTTTTTATTTTAGGTTTTTCTTCCTTCTATGGAGTTGTACCCTATAATCTTCAGGTACATATGTCTCCTTTATCAATGCTATCATCTTGTTCCATGAAGTGATCATGCTTCTACCATTCTTCACCCTCTCTGTTTGGATGAAATTCTACCAAGTTAGGGCTTCTCCCTTCAACTTGGATTTTTCCATATTTACTCTTTTCTTCTTAGAAATATCTTCACACTAAAAGAAGCTTGTCAAGGCCTCAATCCAATCTAAGGCCAAATCTGCATTCATCTTTCCATTGAAAGTTGGTTAGTCCAACTTATCCTCCATGGTTCTTCTCCCCATAGAATTTAAAGCATCTAAGAGGGGTCTCTGGTCTGTAGGAATGTTCTCATCCTGATTAGGAGTTTCATCTTCCTCTTCACTCCCTTCTTCACCATCAAACATGTCTTCTCTTCCCCTCTCTACCTTGTTCTCGAGCTCTTGAAGCCTCTTGGTCAGGGTTGCATTTGCTGCCTTCTGTTCTCTCACTATCCTTGCAAGTTCCATTTTTGTAACCCTTGTAGGGATTTATTCATCCTCAGGAGAAAACATAGCTCTGATACCACTTGATGCAGAGTGGACAGTCAGAAGCCCTAAAAAACTAGGTATCCTTCAAATTTTCAAACTCCAAGAGGTAAAGTGCCTCTACACTTATCACGAGTGAATAAATGACTTGTTTCTAGGTTATCACAACATATTCCCAATAGAGCAACCTAATCAATATGTTCTATCAAGTCTCCAACACCAACTCCCAATGGTTGGCTTATTAGGCACTTACACCAATTTAATATCAACTCCCCATAAAATGATTCAAAGGACTAGGGGTGACCTATGCTCAAGTATTTGGTCTATTTAGGTCCCTAAGACAAGAATCCAATGATCCTTCTCACCATGTACACTAATTTGGTCATGGTTGCTATGATAAGCCCCTCCTAGGCTTATAGCATTTTCAAATGGAAATTTGGGCTTAGTTTGAAAGTATTACACATAACCCTCCAAAAAAAGTAGAGATTTAGATACCCTTTATGGCCTAAGGGATTAAACCAAAGCATCAATGCTTGAAAGTGAAAGGAAAACAAAAAGATACACTATTTTGCCTAAATAAATAGGGCTAATTAGGCCTCTAATTACACTACAAGTACCCCTTCCGTAAAACAAGGACAAAATCCAACACTTGGATCATGTGAAGGGACGCAAAAGGACCTCTCAAACTCAAATTTAGGTCTTGATGAATCTCCTAGGATGATTTATGTGGACTATACTCAATCACTTGATTAGTGCACACATGGACATGTACACCTAGGGCATCATGGCAAACCAATCTCCCTGCATTTTATCAAACACAACCTGCATAATATTAAAGAGCATTGTCAATACATGAATTACACCAAGGGTCATTAGATTCCCATGGTGGAAACAAGAAATATGTACAATTGTTTGTGAAACCCTGATTTAGGGCCTAAAAACCAGGAAGCAGGAGTAAAAATGCAATAACTTTCAATGTATAGAAGACTAGGACTTGAGACCAAATGCAAATGGAATCTAATTCACAGGGATACTGTAATCTATTAGAATTTCATTCCCAACCTTTCGTACCTATCCGTACCAATTGACTATTTCTCGAATTTGTAGGAAAATGGTGATTTTTTATTGATTTTGAATGCCAAGTTACAAAAAGTTATCCTACCACCCACCTATAAGGGATTTTTTAGGAATTAACAATGGTTAAATCTAGTTTTTAAACTAATTAGCCATTTGGGAATGGATTTTACAATTTTTGTCAAAAGTTGCTAAAGTTGCTTGACATCATTTTAGCAATTTTGCAATATTTTGCAACTTTTCAACCTAAGTGACCAAACTTATTATTTATGATCCCACATGGATATAAACATGATAAAACATGAAAATATGAGAAAATAACCTATTTTTAAGATTTTGGACATTATTTGACCAATAGTTGACCAAGGGCTTATTAAATGCCAATCTTGGAACTAGGTCTTACAAAGGGTGTCCAATATGAAACCTTTAATTCTAACTTGACCTAAAGGCCACTAGGACCTTCAAGGAATCCATAAGTGCCAAAAAAAACACTTAGGTTAACTAGGGTGATCCTGCACCAGTTTATCATGAAGATAGCATAGTGAAATGCCAGATATCAAGTGATAAACTGTTAGTGATAAATCCTCTAACAAGGTCGCACTTAACAAAGTGTTTGTAACCTTTAACAGGGTTGGCTTTTCACCGAGCTCACTTTAGAAGAGTGAAAATTTTGGGTTACCGGTCCCAAGTGGTTTTTCCCTTAACAAGGTTTCCACGTTAAAAATCCATGTGTCAAATGTGTTTATGAGTCATTGCTTTAATGTTTTGCTTTACACATTACTAAAATAGGATTGATCGATAAACACTAAGTTATTTACTATATTTTGGTAAATTCTAGACTTCTGTTTGGTAAAGCTTAAGAATAAGGTTTAACAGTGAACTCCGAGCAGTAGTGATTTGATAAGATTACTTCAAGGCATAAATCTTGTAGGACTAAAGATAACTAGAGGCTTATATTTGAGATATAAAGTTTTGTGGTTGATTTATTGGAATATTTTTTAGGCCACTAATTCACCTCCCCTCTCAGTTATTCTAACACAATTGATGAGGTATGTGCATCAATGATCAAGGCAGGTTCAATTACTGACCCTAAGATTAGAAAATGGCTAACTCTAAATCCCGAGGATCAAAACAAGATAGAGGAAGCCATCATCACAATGATGAGTATATTCAAATATGTACCAATATAGTTTGATGATAATATGCCTAAAAAGACTATCAACAAGATGGACATTCACATTGAACTCTGAGAAATAGATAAGGGAAATAACCCTAGTTTCTGTTATGCCACTCGAGTCCAAAATGGAAGAAATGATGAAGTTACATTCCACGAGGTTCTCAGCAAAATTAAGAGCTTACAAAGTCTTACAGGGAAACTTTATTTATCTTGACAGAGAAAGTGAGGATATATGGAGGAAAATACTCAATGTACCTGAAAAGGATACAACTCCCGAGATAATATTAGAACTCACCAACAAGCCTCATAATGAAGAAATAGAGGATATACCGAGTCCAAAACACATTCTGATAAATGATGATTAGGATGTCACTCAAATTGAAATGAATAAAGAAGCAAGAAAGGAAATGTATGACATTCCTCATATTCTACAATCATTAGGGGATACTACAGATGATACAATAAAAGATACAAATATCATTGATATCACCGGAGATGATCCTGCAGATGAGGTAAATGGGGATGAAGATATTACCGTTACCTCTGAGCAACCCAAGGAAAAAGATACAACTACAGATGCTGCATGGGTGAATATACCAGGCCAAATGCCATTATTGATATAGGCTATCAATATCATCTCATAAAAGGAGAAGTCACTTGAGCCTGATGCAAGCATACCCAAGGATAAGGGTGAAGAGGAAAAAAATGTAACAAATCAAGCACAAAAAGAAACCAATGAAGAAAAGAAAGAAATAGGAGGAGAACAAAAAGATAAAGGTGAAGAAGAGAAAGAAGGTGATGCCACTCCTAAGGATACCAAAGGAGATGATGTAGATAAGGCTAAGGTTGATGTGGAGACATCCACTCCCAACCGACAGGTAGATATTGAGCAACATGATACATGTAAGCATACTCCAAAGCCTTCACCAAGCACATCAGACCAAGCAAAGGAACTTGCTATGGTACTGCATACATGTACCTCCACAACTCTAACCAAGAAGAAGAAGAATAAGAATCCAGTTACATTGGATGAGATTGTTGAGATACCAGCCTGTGATTCGAGGACATTGGATCCAGAGGCACTTACAAAGTATGCTAAACTTTGTAAAAGAAAAGCTATGCAATATAAGCTTAAGAAGGAAACAAAGGACACTCAGGTACTTGAAACAACCAAGGAGATACTTCAAAATATTGTACCTGATACAAATATTGATCAAAATGATTCTATCATTGATTAATTAGTCATTCTTACCGAAGCCATCACATCACAGAATGTGGATGCAGAGAAGGCCATAAAAGGACGTGCATAACAAAAGTACCAATACAAATTTACCAAGAAAAACAACCAAGAAGTGACCAAGAACAAGGTAAATATGTCTGAAATAGTAAATGGATTAGAACCAATCATTTCAAAAGCTATATCCTTAGTTCAGCAATTATGCACAATAGAGAAATTCACTAAAGAAAATAGTGAAAAGATTGCAAAGATAGATGCAGGTCTTACTGCTAGTGCACAAGGTCTCTCAACAACTGACAATGCAATAAAGTTGCATTATGCAAAGGTAATGGAAGCAAAGAAGTTGAGACTTCAGATTCAAGAGGCACAATCAAAGTTCAGAGATGAGGTTACCGAGCTAGAGGCTCTACTGCTACTGAATCTTACATTACTGTGGCAACATATGACAATAGCCAGACAATTTAATTTCCATCCTAGAGATGTCTATCACCAAAAACATCTATGACATGCATGCAAGAATTGAATTGGAGCAAATAGCCCTAGAACACCTTCAATAAAAATTGGAGAAGATGATGGAAGACATGAACAACTCCCATTCCCACATTTTTGACAAGTTGTAAGATATTACACCTTTGCCCTTACTATAAAAAAATGGGGAAAATGATATGAATAAAGGAGGAAAATGATATGATAAAGGGGAAGATAAGGTGAAAAGGGAGAATAGTATAAAGGCAAGAGTACATATATATACTTATACTATACCAGCATACACATAGGGGGAGTCATAATGACAAGGTGAGCACATGGTGTACATACTACACATTTTAGTATTTTGCATATATCATTTTTTGATACTAATGTCAAAGGGGGAGATTGAAGACATATTTTTCCATTAGTATGCAAAGGAAAATAGTTTTTAAACCGTTGGTAACACCAACACCAAAAGACAAGTTTAGTGCAACCTGATAGACAAGTTCATAAGGGAACCCGATGACACAATTTACTAAGTGCAACCCAAAAATGTTACAAGAGGAACCTGACAAGAAGATTACAGTGTAAACTGACAGAATAGATATCAGAGGAACACGACAAACTATAGAGAAACCCGAGCACTAGTCTACCGAGAGACAATTATAATCCCAATAAATGTGGATTTGACTTCCATGTTAGATAAAACACTTGTGTTTTATATATAGCTTTTTGAATAGCTTTAAATCCATTTCTTGAGGGATAAGAAATGTAATTGTAATTGTTTTAATCACTCTAACTAATTAGTGATGACATGTAACTGATTGAATGTTTGATAATGTTAAGTTGAAGATAATGCAAGACATTAAATCAGTTAATGGTTTGTATTGTCATTGATGTCAACTTGATATCATCTATATGGTCATATACATAATGCCAAAGAATTCAGAGAATCAATGGAACAAAAGTTATGCTTTCGACAATGCATAAAATTCAAGTATTCACCAAGTGACAGACTACACCGGCGGAGTGCACACCATCGGTAAAGACAGAGATAAAGTCACAGTGATAACCGATAAGTAGAAGACAGTGTTGCTCGATGATCAAGATCCAATGATGCCCGACGGATGAAGATCCCGAAGCTAACTAAAGTTGTACCGATGGAACTGGTAGTTGTCACCGTCGATGAACTGCAGAGTTGACCGACAGAACAGAGAGATCAAAAAATGACAAAATATCTAGCTGGAAGAGCTTAAGGATAGACTTAACTAGTTGTTTTATTTGACCACAAATAAGTAAGTGATTTAAAGATGATTTATATAGCAGGCAAGAAGATAACTACGAGATAAATCATGAGTTAAAGCCGTAAATCAATTTGGCTGGATTGTTTTTCACGCCAAGAATCAAGAATCAAGAACCAAGAATTAAGAAATATCATGTCTATATAAGAGAAAAGCATAATTCATTTTCAAATGCACTCAGATACATGAGGGAGTGAATTGAGAGAAGATGCTGAAGAGAAACTGATGAAGGTTAAACTTCATGCAATCCTAATCAATCAAGGTAAGGGAGAGCTAAGAATTCTGCAGACACCGACACATAGTAAAGCTCATCATCACAGAGCAGAAAGAATGAAGAACAAAGGAATGGAATTGATACATTGATCAGAAAGGTATTGTACATAAATAGATCTGATTATCTACAATTCAAAGTTGCATTAGAAACAAGTCATTGTACTTCAGTTTAACCATTGAAGCATTAAGTCTCTTAACAGAGTAGGACTTAACAGTCTTTTGTAATTGAGGTATATCTTAATAGATTACCAGAAGGTTGACTCATGATAGTAGCATCAGTCTTACCTAAAGCCTATTGACAGTCTAAGAAGGAGGCTGATTCAAGGATGGTAGTAAGATTAGCATAAAGCCTATTGACAGTCTAGAGAC
>MU226328.1:641701-670599 GCA_018584345.1 Thuja plicata
GCCTATTGACAGTCTAGAGACTGATTCAAGGATGGTAGCATAGATGCCAGATACTAAGTGACAACCTATGTATAAAAATCCTCTAACAAGGTCACACTTAACCATGTGTTTGTAACCTTTAACAGGGGTTGCTCCTAACAGGGCTCACTTCAGAAGAGTGAAAATTTGGGGTACCGGTCCCAGTGGGTTTTACCTTAACAGGGTTTCCACGTTAAAATCCTTGTGTTATGTGTTTATGGTTTATTACTTTATTGTTTTACATTTCACATATGTATTTATGGATTGACTGGTATACTCTGCATATTTTTTGAGTATCGGTAAATACATTTTACTGCTTATTGGTTATCAAGGAGAAGAAGGACGGACAAGGTAAACCGACAGACAATTATTTATTTCAAGTATTTCAAAGGCATACATCTTGTAGGGACTTAATAATCTGAGGTGTATTAAATGGTGGATTTAAGTTTAAAAGGATAAATTTTTGAGGCCACTGATTCACCCCCCCTCTCAGTTATTACTAACAATTAGAAACATGCAAACTAGGAGATCAAGGTCAAGTTGTAAACCTTTGATCATAAAGTTATCATTGTTATGCGTTAAACTCATTTAGGTAAAACTCATTGTATAAATAGATGTGTAATCAATCAGGACATGTGGATGTGATGATGATTGTAGCCACATACAATTCTATGGATTAGAGACAAAGTTTTATGCAGAAGAACAACCAAATATGAAATCAATTATCAAGAACAAGATCCAAGGTTACCGAGCAGAACAGAGGTATTGATCAATCACTATAGGTGATAATTATACATGTGAACTTTATTGGATCTGTAATCAACAATTCTAGATCGCATATACTTAGGTCAATGAATATTTTTGACTACATTCTAACAAGTGTAGCAAATAGAAGAAATCCTTTGAGAAGGTGGATTTAAAAATCCTTTGTAAATATCTTAACCGGGTGCACACTAAATAGTGTTGCTAAAGCTCTTAACAGAGTAGACCTTAACCAGTCTCTACATGTTACTCCTAACAGGGTAAGATCATCAGAAGTGATCAAACTTGTAAGCCTTAATAGACCCCTTCCATTCTGCAGATAGTGAAGTTTTGTGGGTTTCATCCCCACCACATTTTTTACCTTCTAACAGGGGTTTTCTATGTTACCAAATCTTGTGTCATGTATCATTACATTTTATGAATGTTTACATGCTAATTAAGTTTATGAAATGATATTACATGCATAAAGATAGAATAACACATATGGTTGGTAATACAAGCAATTGATGACTAAAAGGATTAAGGTTAAGTGATAAAAGTTTTAAGGGTAATGATTCACCCCTCCCCTCTTAGTACACACCATTCCATTATTTACAACACACCTTTTTTGCCAAACCCTTGTGGATGGATACATATCCACTATACCCACAAAGGTGTATACTTGCTTGATTGAATATTGAATTGTAGAATGTAGGAAGTCTTCACTAATGCAATAGATATACACTTGCCAAATCATAGATCATGGATGTATGTATGTTGGATATAATTAAATGTAGAAGGAAGGAATGAATAATGGATGGAAGAAAGCCTTCAAATCTTTGAGCCAAATCCTTGCTTGCTTGAAAAAATCTCTTGATTGCACCTTGGACTTGAATGCTTGCACATATATCATAGATTTACAATGGATCTCTTGAAATCATAGGAATGTAATAGATAGTAGCTCTAGGTGTCCCATAGATGGAAAAATGAAGGGGAGGGACCTCCTTTTATAGAGATCGCGAGGTTCAATTTTGCGGAGGCTGACCTCACTGGACAGGAAAAAGAAAATACTATGCATTGGGCCCGAAACCCACCAAATTTAAACCCCAAAGGTATAGGTTGAAAGTGGTTTTACCTATACTTGGTATAGGTCAAACCAGGTTTAACCTATACCCGAAAGGGTAAATTTCAAGGCAAATTTTGCGAGGTCTAAGAAGTATTAAGGGGCTCAGGGAAAAACTGAGAGAAAAGAAAGAAAATTAAGCATAAATGCATCCAATATCGAGATCACTGGAATGGGGCTCAAATAGGTCCTAAAGCTTCCAAACAAATGGGTGCTAACATTTTAGACTTATATAATTATTTGGGGTAGAATTTCCTGAACTTTCTAGTGGTGGTATTATTTTATGATTTTGGTGGCTAGATTGATCAAAAATTGCAGATTTTCATGACTATTCATGTCTAATCCTGCAATTTGCAACTTCAGAGGCTTCATTTGGGCGCATACGGTAACATTTCTAGGTGCAATTGTTTTGAAAGTGCATTATTTTTTGTCTACTTTGTAGATCTAGTATCATTTTTCAATGATTTGGAGTTGAAAAATCACTTTAAAAAATAGGTCATATTGGGGCTATATAAGCACTTGGTTAATCCTTGGATTTTAGTTTTCTGATTTGCATTAGTAATTTGGAGGAGTTATCAGTTGTTTTCTGTTATTCTTTGGTCATATTATAGAATTTTCAAAAGTCAAAATCCTCCCTCCATGTAATTATCGTGAATGGAAAGAATCTATGGCTAATCAATTATTGCAAGTTGGATTGCATAGAATCACTTTTGGGTAGGATCCAGGACCAATCAAAGGTGTTGCAGAAAGGAGAAAATGGTTTGATTGAAAGGATAAAGTACTTGGATATCTTAGATCATCCATCTCTCCTTATTTACTATTTCATATTTCATCTTGCACACATACTCATGATACTTGGACAACCATTGATGGAATCTTTCGTAAACCTGCTGGAACGAGAAAATTCAGATTGGAGAATGAGCTCATAGGTCTAGATCCTATAGATTTTAATAATATTCAAGAATTTTTCTCTAAGTTCAATTCTATTAGATTGGAGCTTTATAATTGTGGAATTACTAAAGAGGATGAACAATTGAACTTATCTATTCTTTCCAAGCCAGGTCCTGAATATTCAATTTTTGTTTCTACATTCCATGCTACTATGGATGCTCTTGGCAGTGCATACAAAATGCCTTCTCTTGATGAATTTGTAGCTCAACTCACATATGAAAAAGAAAATTTAGCACGCATGGGTCAATTGAAGGCTTCAAAGAATCACACACTTCTTGCAAATGACTCCACTCCAAAGGCTTCCAATGGCAAAGGAGATGAGCAACATAAGGATCCTAACCATCATGAGAAAGGTGATGATTCTCCTTAACAACATACTTCTGAATCCAAGTTCTCTTTAGGAGAGGAATCATCTAGAAGAAAGAGTGGAAAATGTGCATATTGTAACAAGCAAGGAAGGATGAACATAAATGTTTCCATAAGAAGATTGATGATCTCACTCACATTCTTCAAAAGAAAAATATTCAATTTCCCTTATCAGTGTATTTTCCTCCTACACATTTGTTAGTTTTTCCATCTATATCATCAACCAAGGATAAAGGTAAAGGTCAATCACTCATGGCTTCTACACATCCTGAGAAATGTAAATGACTTCTTGATTCAGGTGCTTCACATCATATGACATCTTCTATGGATATTTTTTCTTCTATCGAGCCTTGTATTTATCCTCATATATTGATTGGTAACAACACATACATGAAGGTTTGTGGGAAGGGTTCTATTGATATGGGAGATGGGAAATTTAATGATGTTCTTTGTGTACAATCCTTGACCACTAATATTCTTTCTATTTATAAAATTACTCATAAGCACGAGGTAAAATTGTTGAGTTCACTCCTAATTATGTATACATTAGGGACATGAAGACTAGAGATGTCATAGCTATGGGAGTTCTCAATCATGCATCATGCATCACGCCTCTATTATTTTTCACATTTTGTTGATAATGGTGATGTTGTTCTTTATGTACTCACCCTTTACCAAGGGTGAATTATGTATGTGAGGAGAATTTAGGACACTTGAATCATTTTTTTCTTGAGACAAGTGTTGAGCTTACCACTCTTCCACCGCCTACTTCATTGGACTTGAGTTCTACTCTTCATTAGGATGATCATAGTATTTCAGATCTTGCAGTGTGGGGTGACTACTTGGATGGAATTTTAGCATTGTTTGTTGAGTCTCATATTGCATATTTGGGAGACATACTTGAGGGGGTTTCTTGACTCTTTGATGAAAATTTCATCACAGTTGGAGTTGGAGATACTTATTCACCTTCTTTGGATATTAACATTCTTGATTCTTCTCCTTCACTTGGTTTCTCACATTTCATGGTTTAGTTTGATGATGTGATGGACTCTTTGAGATTGGAAATACATATTCTCTCTTTAGAGATGCATATTTGGAGACTTCCTTCCTCCTTCGATTTTAATAGGATTAGCTTATTCATCATATGTTGTATTTGTTTCTTCCTAAGGGGATACATGTTGCTTGTAGGCATTGGATTATCTTTTGTTTGCAGGTACACTACATCAACATTGGAGCTTCTTCATTATGGGGGGATATTATGTCTCCTTATTTCTTCCCTATGGGGGGGGGGATAATTGATTGTATATACATGATGTATGTAGTTCTTGGGAGGTATTGATTATTCCATCCATGCACGCTCTCATGTGTTTTTATCTCTATTTTTTGGAGGGGAGTTTTTTCCTATGAGGTTTTCTCCATTTCTCTGCTTTACGAGAGATTGCCTTCATTGCATTTCATTTTTATATTATACATGGGTACCTAACATGGCCTAGTAGTCAGGACGAATCTTGCATTGTGAGTTTAAGTACATTCCCCAAAATTGCACTTAAGGGGGATTTTGGTGTAATTAAATATTCCTAATTATACTTTATTTAATCTTACTTAAGATATTGCATTGCATAGTAGTTTGCATATGAGACACCTAGGAGTTTGCACCTATATTTGCACATGGTGTAGGATAAATTCCACTTTAGGTTGTGATAGTTGTTATCACATTCCACTTTATGTGTTTGATCCACCTTTAGTGCACATATCACATTATCGTCCTCCACACGTTGCACATACTTCATTGCATAATGAAGGATGATCCACCTATGGTGGACATGTGATTCCACCTTGTGAGGGTGATAACTTATCCACACCTTATCATTGTCTCTTATTGCCTTGCCTATATAAGTAGGCCTATTATTTACATTTTGATTATGTCCATTAGCAATAATATCATTCTTGCATCTTAATGCAATTGTATTGTCATTCTTGTGTGGAAGTAATGTTGGTCTTTCATTTGATCCCGGGGGTGTTGTAGAGTCACCTAAAACTATAACAATTACAAATGCAAACTACAAAGATTTTGATAGTTGAAATACCAATATAAAATGATGCAAAACATAAATAATTAGAAATACACACACAAATTACAAAAAAATATATCAAATTATATATACATTTGGTGGATGGGGAGTGGGTCCCCTACCTCCCAATGAACCAATTGAAGGATATGTTACATGATCTTTGAAATCAAATCAAACAACACTTGAATGGAAAATAATTAGTTTTCATATATATCTCTTTTTTCTTGAATACATGATAATGTATATAGTCTTTTACATATAAAACAAAATAGCTAGTTTATTCTTACGGTTCATAACCTTATGGCTAACGTTTGTTGAATGATTTTTGGGAAAGAATGAATGGCTTGCGACCATTCTTTCAGAACTGACTGCATAAAAATATGTAATTTTAGTTAAAATACGATCAAAAAGTTATCCATGGTTGAAGAAGGTTGTTATGAGTGCATGACGTGGAAAGGGAATATAGTAGTTGGCGGGTGAAGTATAGGTATTGTAGAAGCATTTGATCAGAAGAAGTTATGGAATTCATGTTGATTTCATCCTTCCTTCACAAATAAAGAATACATTGTAGGAAACATAGTAACATGGTAAATAAATGTTGAAGTATAAATTTGGCATAGTGGCACATGGATGAAGAATTGTTTGAGAAACTACTTTTGCATCAACATGGAGGGTTGAATATCTCCATGTCAACTCAACATAAATATCCTGTATCAGCAACAACAATAGCCCGAAATAACTTATTGACTAATTTATTTCAAAATTATCATTAGTAAAAACAATATAATAATTATTTTTCATGTGTTTATCATAAAACTATATTGAATACCTCTTATGTATTTTAATCATAAGCAAAATTGTTGCAAGGACACCCATGTGTGCTTTCATGCTTCAAGGTGGTAAAAATGGCAATTGTGTTTTGTTTTGAGTTATTTTCATGTAATAAGGTCTTCTAAGACCATTTTAGATTTTTAGGTGTCTTGGTAGGGTCCTAGGAGTTAAGTTGCTAAGAAATTGTCAATGTTACAAAAGTTGCATAATGTTGTAAAGAACAACTTTATACTTTTTGTGTTAAGGGTAAGGAAATGGTTGATTAATTCAAATTTTAGTTGGTAATCATTAGAAACTATTGTAAAACCTTTAAAATTCCATGTAATGTTGACTCAAAGTGTTGGGTGATGGTAGGTAGAAGTTGAAACAAACAATAAAATAATTGTTTTCCTACAAATCTAAATGTGTTCTTGATGTTCTTTTGCTTTGCACATGTATGTATGGGTTCATATTGACCTAAATATTATTGGGAATGAAGGATAATTAAATATAATTTCTTTTCCTTTTTTTCACTCAATTTAATTGAGTTTTGAGGAAGTTATGAACATTTTAGTGGCTACTATTTCCAGATTTTCTTGTAATAGTCCTATTGCAATGTATTGTACGTGTTTTTATAGATTGGTATTGATCTGAAACTAATTGGAGATGAAACTAGAGTGAATTATATCTCATTTGAATCTAGTAGCATCCATTTTCATCAAGTTCAGAGGAAGTTACACACATTTCTTTCCAGTCAGGTCTGAACCCTACCTAGGGTATCCAGTCATAAAGAAAACCACATAAATCTCCATTACACCAATGAAATATGTTATAAATTGGTGGAATCACCTGTAAATATGTACTCTTAAATATGTCAAACTTGCAAACACATGGAGAAAGGTTGTCCTTTGGAAATGTGAGGCCCTAGGCTTGATATCTCTATGTATCAAGCTAAAACTCTAAGTGAAAAGACTAAAAATTGTATTGTATCCATACAAGAGTGTTTGGAACCATTTGGGAAGGTTAAGAGGTGTGTATGGACCCTAATAAAGCCAAATGCATTTTTTAATAACCTTTTGTATCATTTTGGTGATACCAAACATAAGTTTCCATAAGCCTATAAGCCTAAGTAGGCCTAATTCTGACATGAGCAGTCATTATTTGACCCTATCCGTACAAAGGAGCCCTATCTCATTTTAAAGTATATTTTGTAAGGGCTAAATGGGTATCAAAATATATGTTTACATTATAAAGGTAATGTCTAATTCAAAATTTATAGGCCAACAAACCTATTAGGAGGGCTACTTAGAATGAGAGTGGTTTATAAAGGAAGACCTATGAATGCTAACCCCAAAGTCTTTCCAAGTGATTGTTAAGGTCTTTTAGAATAATTCTACCTCTCATCTTAAAAAAAAAATAGTATGATTTGATAGGAAGATGGAATGTGGAAATGCATATGAGTGCATAAAATAGGTTGAAATGTGGCGTAAAATGGGACGTTGAATGTGTTAAAAAAACTAATGAAATGTCCAACAAGGTATGAAAATAAGGCCTCAACAAATCAACATTAAAATTTTAATGAAAATCCAAAAATGGTGACAAAGGAAGTTAAAATACATTTTCCCCAACTTGTTTGATGATCGTGGGGGACTATGTCAAAGGGGGTTAAGCTTCTTATTGGGCCCATGAAGTCACCCCTTTTCAAAATGATACCTTATATCCAACTTGAAAGTGATGAGGAGTTCTTTATTGATCATGTCTCTCATTAAACCTTTGCTACAGGTGGTGAATCCTATGGATAAATTTTGTTGCTTTGTCTTCCTCCTTGATAGCATATGCTGCAAGTCAAGTTGAATGATTGGTAATCCAACATCCACAGGTGTCAATGGTTGATATCCAAGACAAACTTCAAATGGATGGTTGCCTATCGCTCAATATTAGCTATTTTGGACATATGGAAGGCTTTCATTCCATGTTTGATGACGTTTGGAATGATACACTCTTAAAATTTGAATGATTATTTTTTACCACCTTTTAAAAACTTTTTTTGAAGGATGGAATCCGGTATATGTTGCCAATTTGTATGTCCATCTTCGCTCGAAATGAGCACCAAAATTTCACGATAAATATGCTATCTATATCTAAAATATTTCTTTATGGAATAAAAAATAAATTTTGTTATCTCTATGATATATTTTGTTGTCATTAGTTTAGACAAAGTCATAGATTCAAGGAGAACCAATCAGTAAAGGGATAAAGACAAGTCGATAATGCACACCGAGCTAGTCGATAAAGCACAAATTTGATAGAGTACTGAGCGCCTATAGTTACCGAGTGACACATGACACCGAGCACATGTAGTACACTAAGTTTATATTACATCGAGTGATGAAGAACACTTAACTGAGTATTGTGGAGTTATTTAACCGAGTTATACAGTTAATCAAAAACATGATCAAATCATATTTAATGATTGTCAGAGCATTAATTACATATATATAATTATTTAAAATAGTTTTTTACATGATCAATAATTTGAATAAATCAGAGTGAAGATCTAAGGAAAACATTAAGTACCGAGGTAAAAGTGACATGGTCACTGAGCTGGAAAGAAGATCTAATGATCAAGAGAAATTTAGAGCGTACCTAACACATAATATTAAGAGGCAAAACTCATCTATATCTTGGATGAATTATATATGTGTAAGATATACAAGAAGAGACACAAGAGGATATATAGAGTTGAAGAATAGAGAGTTGTTATTGTTATTGTTGTTAAAGGAGTTATTGAATAACATAGAGTTGTTATTGTTTTTGATGTTAAAGGAGTTATTGAAGAAAAGAGAGCAGAGCAGAGAGCACCGAGCAGAAATTGAGCTATATCAGAGTAGAATAGAATAGTGTTACAATTTGGGAATTAAGGCAATGCATGTCAGATCACATAGAGTCTGAACAACATTTACATTTGATGCATTTTTATAGACATTGTTAAGTTATTGATACTATTATATTGAGAGCTTTAAATACCAATACTGGGTAGATCTTAACTGATCTTATGTTTGTAAATACTTTAACAGGGTACATCTCTAAGTTTAGAGTTTGTAAAAATCCTTTAACCAGGTAGACCTAACAAGTCTTATATATACTCTTAACCAGGTAAGCTATCATAAATAGCTAAACTTTGTAGCTCTAACCGAACACCCTTTACACTTTAGTTAGTGAAGGTTGTGGGTGTCATCCCCACCGCAATTTTTATGCTCTAACCATGGATTTTTGTGTTACCAAAATCATGGTGGTATGAGTTCAATTGTTTAATGTTTTGATTTTATGGTTTTATAAGCATTACATTACTTTTATTTTTCAAAGTTATGAACTCGAAAATCAACAAGCAACAGTATATGGTATAATAAGTAATTGTGGTTAAAAGTTTTATTAGTACTAATTCACCCCTCCCCTCTCAGTCCTAAATTTCTATTAGTTATTCCAACAATTGGTATCAGAGCTTGTACTTTTGAGTTAAAGGTTTGACCACCTGAGAGTTAGAGATCTTAATCATGGAAGGTTATAGACAGTTTAAGAGAATTGATGGTCTTGAATATGAGTTGGAAAGTGCACAAGAGTTAATCATGGATTTGAGAAAGAAACTTGAGAAATCTTTGAGGATAAGAAGGAAATTGTATGATGAACTGATGGTTACATAAGAACAAGTTGATACACTTGAGACTGCATCTAAAGAAAGTGTGACTGATGAGTCTGGACTGTTATAAGATAACTACTTGAAAAAATGACTCACTTACTGAGCTACTGGATTTGATGAAGAAAGATCTTGATGCTAATAGCTTAAGAATGACCGAACTGATTGAAGGTAAAAGAACAACTAAGGATGAAAAGAGAACTATAGAAGATGACAAAAGACAAGTTGAAATCAGGTTAACTGAGAAAGATAATGGAATCTTAAGGATGGCCCAAGTTCACTACAATATGACTGACCAACTTCTGAATGCAAATCAGGATTCTACCCAAAAGGAATTTGAGAATCAAGCACCGAAAGATGAAATTGAAAGAATGATGAAAGCTAAGAAGGATGCAAATCAAATACTAAGAAGAAATGAAGATGTACTGAAATCACTAGACAAATAGGTTAAGAATCAGAAGCAACTGAATGAGAGATCAGGAATTGGATTCAATGAGAACAATACTACCGAGAAAGGAGAATCATCTAATGTACAGAAAGATCAATGTACTACACCCCCACTGAAACAAAAGAAGCCAAGCTATAATTATTGTGGGAAACCTGGACACACTTCTAATGTCTGCAGAAGTAGGAAATTTATAGCACCAAGTACACCTAAATTTGATGGTTATTATTTTAGATGTAATAAGTATGAACATCAAGATTTTGAGTGTAAAACCAAATTCGCTAACAACATGAGGAAACCTAAGTTTGATGGATACTACAAGAATTGAAACAAATATGGTCACAAGATTGAAGAGTTTAGATTAAAGAAAAGAAATGACAAGTGGATACCTAACCGAGACAATGCAAATACTAACCGAACATGCACATCTATGTCATGGGATTATAATACAAGGATTTCATGCTTATCTTGTGGAAGATGTGGACACATTTCTGCAAACTATATATTGACAGACATAAGGTTTAACAAAAGGTCATGGAGGAACCCTGGCATGGCATGTTTTCATTTTCATAGGTTAGGACACCTTACAAGCAACTGCAGATACTGAGGAGATGCACCAACCGAGGATGAATCTACAAAGAGTGCACCATCTACTGTTGAATAAATAAGAGAACATATGAACAAAACATGGAGGAGAAAGACTCAGGAAGATGGAACTTCACTTGGAACTATAAACGGCACCATCTCTATCGAGTATGGTGCACCAAGCTCCACCTAATCGGTGACAGGTATGTAGGAACTGCATGCTTATTATAAATCTTACATCAGTTCCTAAGCAATAGAGTTAAGATCCATATCAACATATTAAGATGTATTTGGATAAGTTGTAGAAATTTTGATTGAAAGTTGTAATGTATGGTTATTTTGTTTAGTCGGTTAAACAACGCGCCTATGTTATCATTATAAAGGTAAAAAGGGGCTCGACAAGCGCATTTAATGCAAATAATTAGAGTCATTGGAAACTGTAATCGAGGAAAAGCTATAAATAGGTCAATATGTTATTCATTTTGAACCTAACATTTTCGAAGAGAATTTGAGCACATTGCAGAGTGATCACTCTGTCGAGCATTCAAAGCAATTACGAGGTTTTTCTGAATCTTTACACGATTGTTGAGTGATATTTCTGAGATATCTAGTTTACCAAGTTGTGTTTTCAAAGCCATATATTATTGAGCGTGTCCTAGTTTGTTACTTCAACACATTGGGAGATTACCATGGCACTGAGGAAGCAAAGACCAGTATTAGTAAAGAACATTGAGCCTGTAAACCCTAAATATAAGTTGCCCCCAGCTACAGTCACAAAAATTGATATGGCAGGAGCATTATCTTCAATACCGCTGTGAGTTCTGTTGATTGAAGATGTCCGCACATTTAGTCATTGCAAAATTGAAGATCTGTGTGAAGCCGAGATTGATGCTTCATTCAGAATGTTGTGCGTGGATGGTAAATTCAAATATGAGCATACACATCTCAAGATGAAAGGTTCGACACATGCAATTCATCTATCAAGGGAATTCAAGCCTGAATGAGTGAGGATGGTACTCAACCGAGTACATGACCAGTTCATGTGGTTGGATGAACCGATCAAGATAACTAAGGATGTTTTGCACATCATAACTAGATTTCCTATTGGAGACCGACCAAAGGCAATCAAGCAAATTGACAAAGGTAAGCTCACCGAGCTAACAAAGGCGCAATGGGATGGGAAAGGAATGAAAATATCTACTGTCGTGGATCCTGAGTTAAGTTATGCATGCAACATAATATCTTACCAAGTGTTTCAATCATCTCGAGTGGATATTGTACCATGTGGAGCAGTAGACCTGGATTACAAGATAGTAAAGAAAGGACTTCAGATAGATCTCTGTGAAGTTTTGTTGAAGTAGATTGATGAAAACATGAACACAATCAGGAAGGCATAGACCAACACATTGAAATTTGGTTCACTATTGGTATGTATTTTCTTTTACTACCATAATTCATTTCCCTCCATTAGAGATGTAGTATGGAAAATTGATAGGACAGTTATTTATCAAATACATGAGTATATATAGAGTCTAGGAGACAAATTTGATGCAATCATGTCTGATTACTTTTTGAAATTCCAAGCTAGAATGTATAAAAGATACAGAGTTCCACCTCAACTTATTGCTAAGTATCAGGACAACATTTTTTTTAAGGTTGACACTAAGGTTTGTATAATTAAGGCTATAGAACCCAGAGTTGAATGGATTCAACCGATGGGATATGATATTTATATAGACATTGGATCAAAACAAATAAAAGATTTATTAGCTAAATGAATAGATCCTAATGATAAAAGGTATGGAAACTATGAAGAAGTCAAAGATAAAATTAAGAAAGGTATTTTGGTACCTAGGTCAACAAGGAAAGCAAGTAAATTGATTGATACTTGTTGGCGAACAGATTTGTCTTCTTTCTTTTTAGATGAAAATGTATAAAGACTCTATGTTTTTGAAGACAAAGGATTCATCAACAGTTGGGTAAGCATAAGAATTTGCTTCCCTCTGAATTTTTAAGGTTCAACTTCCTTATGAGATATTCAATGAATTATAGACATAAAAAGTAAATTCATACACCTTTAACCAAAAAGTGTAGAAGGACCACTCAAATACTCTTGGGTATTGAGGTAATCTATAGAGTCAACTAATAAATATAATAACCATGAAGTATACAGAAGTCCACTAACTACCTCTAAAATAGGCAATTTATGAAATAACCTAAGAAATACAAGCTATGAAGAAACTAGAAGTAACTGAATATAAACAACACATGTGCAGATTTAAATGTACCAATTCTCAAAGAAATCAAATACATTCCAGATTTTGATTCAAAGATCTAAACCATATCATGCATCTGTGTATTCATATATTAATCAAATCAAAGTTTGATAAAAAATTAGTTACCAACTGTTTCAGAAAATCTAGAAAATCTTAAGCTAACTCTCTATTCAAAGAAAAATAGAAACTATCTATTTTCTACCTTGATTTTCTAACCCTTTTTCAGTTCAAAGTTTCCCTATTAATAGTTTTGCATCCGAGAGAGCCTCCAAAAAAACCTTGCCTCTCGGACACCAAAGGAAAACCATTTAAAACCAGTTACATAACTGATAAAAATAGAGTTTCAAAACATGTGCCACTTAAAACATAAAGCAAGGGAAAAAGCTGTCCCGAAGATTGCTAACTCCCATCGGGGCCTTCTGACGTGGAAGTTTTCACAAGCTTCCAGGATCGGAACACATTCGTTAACTCTTGGGCTGGTTCAGAATGCAGGCTCTTCAGGCCTATCAGCTTCATCTGAGTCATGTTCTTTTCACACCTTAACTCCCTGATTCTTTCCACTTGCTTTGGCAACTGACCTCTGTTCAGCCACAACATAGATTCCACATTTGCAATTCTGGTGAAATCCTGAACTGTCGGTGCTTCATTTTCTATGAGAGTATTCATGGCGTCTATGAAGATTTTGACCATGGCATCTGCATCTCTATTACCTCTGTCAATCTACAAAATACTTGAGGGATTCACTATCTTGATATCTTTAAGGGCATCCACATGCATATCCAACACCTCCTTTTCGATCGCTTTGACTTGAGAGATTGCAACTTTAAACATTGTATTTTTCCATCCGAAGTTCTATTTCAGGATAAATAGCATACAGGGGTCTACCAGTTTCATTGGATTCTCAGCTAAGAATTGAGTCACACCATAGTTTTCTATTTCTTGAACCTATATGACGATCGCTGCGCATTTTGCTTCTTCCATTTCCCAACTTGGAACTAGGGTTTGAACCTCACCAAGTAATGTTTCTCCATCTAGGCAAGTAGATATAAACTCACAAATGAAAACAATCCCTTCATTGATGACATTATTTATCCAAGACTTCACGATCTCTATCAGAACCTTCCCCTGTTGTATTTGTTTCACCAGCTTTTGGTTTTCATGTGAATTTGGATCGAAATCTTGTGAAGACTGAGCTAGTGGCAGAACTCCATCATCAGCGAGTGAGGAAAGAAACTCAGCCATGGTAGAAACTATATGATTAGCTGAGAATTTAAATAGGTGATCCCTAGAATCCATTTTTAGAACACTAAGTTCCATCTTTGTTATCTCAAAGTCTTCGACCTCTGGTTCTTGAATTCTTTCTTTAGGCTTGAAAGTGGCTATCTCTGCACTCACCTTTCCAGTAGATGGATCGGTAGATAGCCTAGAATCACTCTTCACTCTTTTTGCTTTGGGAGTCCAGGTAGCATATTTAGTAACAATCTCCTTCACAAGAAGTTAAATGGGTTTGTAGCTCTTCCTTCTATTCACTGATTCAGTAAGCCAAGGAGGGACTGAACCAGTGACTATCCGATTGTCGGGGGTTTTTACAGGAGTATTCTCAGCCTGGGGTACCTCTGTATTCATAATAGAAGTCTCTTGTTATTTTACTTGTTGATCCAGAGAGAATGAAATATCATCATCATTAATCTCAACATCTAGGTAGTCAAGTCCTAAAGATGCCATCTGAGAACACTTCTCTGATCTTGTTCTCAATCTTGATCTCAGTGCAGTCGGATGCTTACTAGAAACCACCTTTTTCTTGGGAGACATAATTTTACCTGCATTTGGAGCTACATGAGATACATTAGACGGGGCATGCTTCATTTTCACTAAGGTTGGTTTTGCACTATGCTTTTCAAGAGGGAGGTTCTCAGCTCTCTCCTTCTTCCTTTCTGTTAACCAGCTTTCTGTGACCCTAAAAATGGTTCAGGCCCTCAGCTTTATATCATCTTCTTCTTTCCTATTCCAATCTATGTCCGGGGGAACTTTCACATCCACATTGTTAGCCTCTGAACCTGTGGTTTCGAAACTATCTTCCTCCACATCTTTAATATCAAAATTCAACTGCAATATTTTGATCTGTGAAATTAAAAGCCTAGAATGATCTCGTCTCCAGATTGCCTCCTCATCACCGGGATCTTCCCATAGGTCTTCCAAGTGTGAGCTGGGTGAAGGATGATTACTTAGGCTCAGAACCTGCTTGACGAAGCCCTTATTGTCAAAACCCCTTCTTAACTTATACAATTGCAAGTGAAAGTTCAACAAGTTGCTTCCTATCACTGAAGCGTCCATCATATTATTATAGTTTAAATTACCAACTTTAACTGGGAACATAGAAGGCCATTTTTCTTCTGGCAGAGCATTTTTGATAACCACAAACAATTGCCTGCAAACTTCTGCCAAAATAAAATAGTCGAGAGAAAACCTTGGGAGCCTGAGAGGTTCATCATCAAAGCCTCCAATCTGAATGTAGGTGAAACATGGGAATGGAATATACAGGCTGCCATAAGTTTGAATTAGTTTCTGTGCCTCCAATGAAACTCTTTGGTTTGGAACTCCTGCAATTTGTTGACACAATTTACCCAGGAAAACATCATGAACCTTCCTGTAATTTTCCAAAATTTTATCTTTCCTTAATAAAGGACAGTACTCATAAATTAAAATATCTTCATTCCAAGGACGTGTTGGATGGTGGACAAATCCTGTGTGCATGCTAGGAAATATATCAAATAAGAGGACATAAAGAATTCCTTCTTAATGGCCTAAGCCTGCTTAAGTTTGTCCCTCAGGGAACTAGCAATGATTTCCGCCCAATCAATATGTTGGCCTCCTTCCAAGATTATCTCTATAAAATGAAACATCCACTCCTCATAGAGAAGAACTTGTTCTGAACCTTTAATCTGGTGAAGCAACACTATCACATCATGAATAAGGGGTTTCATGTGATCCTTAGTGAGCACTTTAGGCAACCGAGAGCCGCCTTTGTAATTGGCTTGAGTCCACTTCCGAGCCACATGACTCCGGTTTATATCTTCATTCTCTCTGTATTGAGCTAGAGATTGGGTGGGTGTAAAGCTGACAAAAGATTCTTCTGGGATTTTGAAAATAGCCATAATAGTCTCCCTATCGACTGGTACAAGGGTTTGGCTTTTCACGTTCAAAATGCACTTGGATTTAATATCATACCTGTTAATACATTGCTAAACTAATTATGGGCATACAACTGATGGCGGGAACGCCGCAGCTTCTAATAATCCACTCAAAAGGAATTCTAGATTATGGTCTTCTGTTGCACAATTTGTGTAGTCAACTGCCATTTTTTCTACTGGTATCCCTAATAGGTCTGTGTCTGAGATAATAGGAGCTCGACACTACATATTTCTAACGTTCCTGATGAAATGCAAACTAGACCTCATCCCTTCTTCAAGAATAAAAACACATATGTACCCCCCTCTTGAATCAATCTATTAAACAACAACATGAAAAGAGAAAAGGATTCGGGAGCTACCTATTTTACGCAAAATCAGAACAAATTCTTCTCCACAGCTGAGACTCCGCAGAAAAATAATAGGAAAGAAAAACTTACAGAGCTGTTTATATTTTCAAAATAATGCCCGAAAAGATCGACTTTTAATGAGCATATGTTGGGGACATTAATTTTGATGGTGCAAGCCGTAATGACTCAGTAATAGGACATCCTTGGAATCCACCACCTTTAATATCATTATTAATCATACCCCAAATGATATCTTTTTCTCGTGCTAATAATCTCATTAAATGCCACCCCAAACCTTATTAGAAGTTCACCCCGTGGCTACCGTCAAATCAAAATTGCCCCTCTTAAAACTTAACCATTATTACACTGCTAGGTTATGTCATGTGTCCCATCAATTATCTTTTCACTAATGACTCTGCCTGCAATCTATCTTTGAACCTTTTTGAACTACTTTGAACCGGAGTTCAAAGAGGTTCGAAGTGGTTCACCTCCAAAAGGTTATATAGGCTGAGGCCCACCTGTAGAAAACAATCGTTAGAAGATAGAACATTCATTGAACTACTTCAAAATACTTTGAACCGGAGTTCAAAGAGGCTCAAAGTGGTTCTGGTAAAGATTGAGCCTTGGAAAGGATCCGTTTGAGAATGGCTGAACTTGAACTTGACAAATTTGAAGGGGATATGTGCTTGAAGGGTTACCGCAAGGGGAGAATTTCAAGGGAGCGCGCTAAAGAGATTCAAATCAATGAATTAATAAGGGTCTTTGACACTTCAACAAAGGAGACTATAACTGACCCTAACATCAGCTCTAGCTAAGGACTACATATTGCTCAATGTGCAGAGAACTCTAGATAACTGGTTTCGCAGAGAAAGCTAACAAAGGGAAAGAAAAACAGATAACTACGACACACCAAAAAGGAAGGTAGGGGAAAAACTACCAAATAGGTACATGGATACCAAATGAGGTACACCATTAGAGCTTGCATAACTTAAGGTCCTGCCCATTGTAGGTAAAAGGCAGATTCACACCATCTGGGTAAGACAACCAAAAAGCATTCAAACTAAGGGCTTCAGAAATAATGAATGGGCCCTTCCATAAGGACTCAAATTTCCCGTGAGAACCTTTAGGAGCTCATCTCTTATCCCATAGAAGAACTTCATCTTCATCCATAAAGTTACAAGGCCATGCTCGCATATAAAAAATCTGCTTCACTTTCAACTGATGTTTTGTAATATGATCCACCAGATCCTCTCTTTCCTCTTCCAGCTTAGCCAAATGCATGACATGTTTCTCCAAGGGATCTTTAAAATACTCATCTTCAATCATATCTTGGAGCTTAGCTGAGGAGAGTTGCAAAGGTAGTGATACATGTGCCCCTATTCCATATACTAGTTCAAACGGAGCCATCCCAATTGCTTGTTTCAAAGTAGTTTGATCTACCCATAAAGCTTCATAGAGTTTCTTATGCCATTCGTGGGGGTTATCGTCCATCAATTTTTTCATTATCACCACCAGGTTCTTATTGCTGGATTTTGCTTGACCATTCCCTTATGGAAAATAGTCGAAAGAGTAAGCTAAAGATATGCCATGCTCATAGCAGAAGGATAAAATCTCCTCAGAGGAAAAATATGTAGCATTTTTAGCTACTATCTTAATCGGTACCCCGAACTTGACAAAAATATAATTTAGGAGGAACTTGCACACCACCTGAGAGTTCACTTTCTTAGTGGAAATTTCTTCCACCCACTTTGTAAAATAATCAGTGGCCGTGAGAATATAGACATGCCCAACACTAGATGGTGGGTTCAAAGGCCCCACAAAGTCTATGCCCCATTGCTTGAACGGTTCATCAACAATTACAGGTTTAAGAGGCAAGGCGGCGAGATGAGGTCTTCCAGTGAAAAGTTGACATTTTTCACAATTGCGAACATATTGGTATGCATCTTTGAACATGCCGGGCCAATAAAAGTGATTTTGAAGAATTTTAAATGCTGTTACTGTTGAAGAGTAGTGACCCCCGTAGGCCTCATCATGAAACACCTTCAACAATTCTTTTTGCTGTTCAACGTCCACACATATGAGAAAAGTTCCATCTGAGAAAAGTTCCATCTATGCTTCTCTTGTATAGAATTCCTTGAGATATCACATATTGATTAGCCTTCAATTTTAGGTTGCGCCTTTCTTTTGGGTTTAGGTGATCAGGACATTCACCATAAGTAAGGAAATATGCCATGTCAGAGAACCAGAGGTCAGTTGGACTGACTAGCAACACCATGGCTACTTCATCAATTTTTTTAGATGGTTCATCGTTCTCTGCTATCAATCTACATAAACCCTTTCCCCTTACCAAATTGGTTGGTTTAATTGCCAGATCATACTCTTGAATCTTTGCTATCTAGACTGCTCTGTTGTTCATACCAATCTCCCTTTGAGTCAAAATACTTTTCACTGCTGTATCAGGTACAAACATTGTACAATGAGAATGAAGTATATAGTATCTGAACTATTTCACTACTTTTACCATAGCAAAGGCATGTTTTTCCATCTGGGAATACTTAAGCTCATGTCTTTTTAGTGGTGTGCTCATATAGGCTATGGGTGCTTCTTGTCCTTTCTCATCTTTTTGTGTTAGTATACCCAACAGAGTATGTTTGAAAGCATAGCAATAAATGATAAAGTCCTTTTTGAAATTGGAACTCTTTAATACAGGAGCCTGTGATACTACATTTTTAATATCTCTGAAAGCTTGATGCCCATTCTCGCTCCACTTGAAAGGAACTTTCTTACTCATCATATCAATCATATTCTTATTAATTTCTAAAAATTCAGGAAAAAATGCTTGCAAAAAGTTCACCTGACCAAAGAAAGACTTCAATCCACTCTTGTTTGATGGCAGGTTAAGCTGTTGAATCGCCTTTACCCACTCGGGGTCAATCTGGACCCCATCTTTTGAAACAATATGACCAAGTAATTTGCCTTCCTCCATGAAGAATGTTGATTTCTTGGGGTTCAAAGAAATGTCATGATTTCTACATCTCAGGAGCACTGTCTCAAGATCCTTTAAGTGTTGACTTCTCTCCTTCAAAAAGATAGTAAGGTCATCCAAGTATACCATTATAATTTTGTTCTGGAGATCTTCAAAGGATGAACTCATTGCTCTCTGGAAGGTTGCACCCACGTTGATTAGCCCAAAGGGCATACGACTATATGCATAAGTTCCCCATGGGGTGATAAAAGCTGTTTTATGCTGATCACTTTTTGCCACACTTATTTGATTGTATCCAGAATAGTCGTCTAGCATAGACATAACTTCAGACCCCGAAACAGCTTGAAGCACATATTCCATCATAGGTAAGGCATAGTTATCTTTCAAACTTTCTTGGTTCAGGTTACAAAAGTCTACACAAATCCTGATTTTTCCATTCTTTTTTCTTATAGGAACTATATTGGCGATCCACATTGAATGGTGGATAGGATAAATGATCTTTGCCTGTAACATTTTTTTACCTCCTTTAAAATAGCTTCGGACACTTTTGGATTATATTTCCTTAATTTTTGACAAAATGGGGTTATGTCAGGCTTTAAAGGGATTTGGTGTTCAAATTGGCCCCCTCTGAAATTCTTCAAATCTTCATATCCCCAGGCGAAGACATATTTATACTCCCTAAGTAACCTTTTCAAGTTTTCTTTTTCAGACAAAGTACAAGTTAGACCAATAGAAATCCATTTCGGATTATCTTGTTCCCCTATATCAATCTTGTTGACTCTTTAGAATTATGCACATGAGATACCTTTTCTTTGATGGTACTATCATCTTTCCTTCTGAACAAATGTTCAAGAGACACAATGCCTTTGGGAATCTTATTTCCTTTCAACTGGATCACTCCCTCACTATCTGCAGTATCTTGGTAGACTTCTTTGCACTCATTATAGGATCCTTCAAAATATACATCAAAAAAACCTGCGGCACATTCTAGGAAATCTGTGAGCTGGGAATCACTATCAAAGACTTGCCAATGCTCTACATTGTCAGGTATTTTAGGCTTGTAGATCATTTCAATTTGATATTTCTGGGTTTTAAAATCAGGGTGAGGCAATAAAAGTGAAGCTGATACTGCCAAGGCACCTGCTCTGGTATTTTGATTCCTTGGTATAAATTCTATGGAGAAGGCATCAAAGAACTCCAACTCATCCCATACCAAATTTTTGTAGTGTCTCAACTTCTCATTCTTGACAAAGATCTGTCCTCTCACCTATTTCACGACCAGTTTGGCATCACCTTTCGCAACCAATTTCTTGAATCCCCTCAGTTTTGCTTCTTCCAACCCCAGCAGCAAGGCTTCATACTCTGCGGTATTATTAGTATTTTTGAAATCTAATTTGAAAGCAAGAGGAATACATTCTCTATTAGGAGGGAAAAGAACTACCCCTATGCCTGAGCCTGAATTGGAGCAGCTGCCGTCAAACTCCATCTTCTAGATATCCTCTTCTTTCTGAGAAGAAGTTTCACTATCCTTTTCACGATCAGTCAGAATAACATAGTTTCCGAAATGACATTCTTTGTACAAAATTTGAGCTTTTGGATTATCTGAAGGCATCACAGTATACTTATTTTTTGGTTCAGGTTCAAGTGTCACTTTCTTTTTTCCAACTAGTATCAGGGCTTCTGACCAGTCCATCTTAATGTCCCCTCCTAAATCTTCGCAAAAAGTTCTACTAAGCAACATGCCATAACTCGTTGGGATATCTGCTACCAAAATAGTCAACTTCAGACGCTTGTCAGGGTATGCAGCAAGAACGGCTTGGGCATATTTGACCTGACCCCTTAGTGGAACTTCCTTTCCATCCATAGAGTAACAATGACCATAAGTTTTAGTCAAGGTGAGACCTAGGGCTTTTGCGACCGTGGTGGGCATGATGTTATCCGATGCACTAGAATCGACAATGTAATTACTAAGCTTCTGGCCATTTAGAAGCAAGGAGATGTAGAATGGATTGGGTTTCTTTTCTTCTAGCTCACTCTCAACTATATTAACAGAGGAACAATCTTCTGGTGTCTAAGGGGTGTCTTGAGGTTTAAATATGAGTGGTTCTTCAACTATAGTGGTTTCACCTATGAGAGGCTTGTCTAATTGGGGGCTTGAACTTGACTCTCCTTTAACATATTTTACCAACTTATCCAACTCTTTGGGGTTCATTTTGAGATATTCTACAAGGGAGATAGAGATTGTGGTACTTTTACAGAATTCGACAAAGTCAAAGGGAGAAGAAGGAGTTGGATTACCTCTTGACAAGATCTTCACCTCAGGACTTCTTGAATTTGCAGAGGTATCTCCATCTTCGGTTTCTTTATGTTTAGCATCAGTAGTATTAGTTGAACCAGGGATGAACTTTTTCATTCTCTGATTTCTTGTTAGAATCGCACAAGTAGGATCTTGTAAGGTTTCCAAAACACTTCCACCTCTGTCAGGACCCGGCTCATACTCCAGATAAAAAGAACTGGACGGGCCAAAATTGGGCGAGTCTTTCTCTTCTCGGAACTCTTCTATACCAATGGCATCTTTTGTAGCATTAAGTTGAAGACACCTTAACCAATCAGGACAAGATTCTCCATCATGATCTGTAGTCAGATGAAAAGAACACATTATTTCTTTTGGTGTAGGTTTAATCTGTAATCTAGGTTGTGAAGCTGTCAAAAGAGGAGTTTTTCCCGAAGGTTGATTATATTGTCTTCGGCTAAAATCTTGGTAAGGAGATGAGTATGGAGAACTCACCTTATTCTGTTGCCTCTTAAGCATAGCCATATCATTCATTAGCCTCTACATCATAGGATCTGTAGTTGTAGAGGAGGAACTCCCTGAAGCATGAACCTCCCGCTTCCATTTTCCTACTATTATGAAAGTATCTTCTAGCTAAATAGCCTATGTTTGGGCAACAGCCAAGTTAGCCACTCCATCTTTCAACAAATGAAAATTGATGTCAGGTGAAACAACATTTAAGAATAAGATTTTCTTATTTTCGTCACTTGGTGTAGAATTTGCTGGTATTCTTTGTAAGATTCTATTAAACTTAGCCACAAACTCCCGTATGGACTCATGCATCTCTTTCTTCATTTGACTAAGTTGGAGCAATAGTGACATCTCGTTATCGGGAGATTTGAATCTTGCTTCAAAGGCAAGTTTCATTTCATTCCAATTGGTAATTGAACCATTGGGTAAATGACTAAACCATTCGGCAACAGTGTCGACCAAGGTTCTGATAAAGAGTCTAACCGATATTTCCTGAGTAGGAATGCTTAACACGCCACAAGCGGTATGAAGGGAACTAAGGTGATCATCAGTGTTTACTCTTCCATCTCCGCTAAATTTGGGAAAAACCTGATTAGCACCTTCAGGTAAATCTCCAGGAGGGTTAGCTCCTAAATTTAGTGGGCCAATATTTTGACCCCAGGGTTGATTGGCAGCCATGTTAGGCAACTAAAAATTCAAAGGATGGATATTAAGAATAGTAGGTACCATAGTACTAGGCATTATGATAGCTTGAAAAAAAGGTGGGACAACTGGGGTAGACGGAGGTGAGGATGGTCTGCTAAAAGTTTAGGTTTTGTTCTTCTTGAAAGTGAAATCAAATTTGAAACTCAGGTTCTTCAGGGCTTCAAAATCTTTGTCAACCAATCCCCTTCTCCTATCACCTCTGGTGTATCTCTTTTCTGCCAATTTAAGTATTTAGAGCAGGCCTCAATTTCTTGTTGGAACTTGTGCAAGCCTATCTACTATGACTACTTCACAAACAACTGGTATACCCCTTAGCTTCTCAACTATTTCTTCTTCCTTCTCAAGCACTTCTTGGACTTGATGAAACTGTTGGTTACTGCGTCTGAATCTCCACACTGATTCAACAAGGTTTGAGATAATGTCTTCTTGCGTGTCTTCAAATCCTAGGTCAATTTGAAGCACAAGAAACACATCGTTGTGTGGCAACACCATCTTGCAACATTATAATGAATGGAGAATCTGATATCTTATACTGGACTATCCCCAGTAGAGTCGCCAAAAATCTGTTGGCGAACAGATTTGTCTTCTTTCTTTTTAGATGAAAATGTATAAAGACTCTATGTTTTTGAAGACAAAGGATTCATCAATAGTTGGGTAAGCATAAGAATTTGCTTCCCTCTGAACTTTTAAGGTTCAGCTTCCTTATGAGATATTCAATGAATTATAGACATAAAAATTAAATTCATACACCTTTAACCAGAAAGTGTAGAAGGACCACTCAAATACTCTTGGGTATTGAGGTAATCTACAGAGTCAACTGATAAATAGAATAACCATGAAATATACAGAAGTCCACTAACTACCTCTAAAATAGGCAATTTATGAAATAACCTAAGAAAGACAAGCTATGAAGAAACTGGAAGTAACTGAATATAAACAACACATGTGCAGATTTAAATGTACCAATTCTCAAAGAAATCAAATACATTCCAAATTTTGATTCAAAGATCTAAACCATATCATGCATCTGTGTATTCATATATTAATCAAATCAAAGTCTGATAAAAAATCAGTCACCAGCTGTTTCAGAAAATCTAGAAAATCTTAAGCTAACTCTCTATTCAAAGAAAAATAGAAACTATCTATTTTCTACCTTGATTTTCTAACCCTTTTTTAGTTCAAAGTTTCCCTATTAATAGTTTTGCATCCGAGAGAGCCTCCAGAAAAACCTGGCCTCTCAGACACCAAAGGAAAACTGTTTAAAACCAGTTAAATAACTGATAAAAATACAGTTTCAAAACACATGCCACTTAAAACATAAAGCAAGGGAAAAAGCTGTCCCGAAGATTGCTAACTCCCATCGGGGCCTTTTGATGTGGCAGTTTGCACGAGCTTCCAGGATCTAAACACATTCGTTAACTCTTGGGCTGGTTGGGAATGCAGGTTCTTCAGGCCTGTCATCTTCACCCAAGTCATGTTCTTTTCCCACCTTAACTCCTTGATTCTCTCCGCTTGCTTTGGCAACTAACCTCTATTCAGTATCAACATAGATTCCATGTTTGCAATTTTGGTGAAATCCTGAACTGTCGACGCTTCATTTTCTATGAGAGTATTCATGGCATCTGTGAAGATTTTGACCATGGCATCTGCATCTCTATTACCTCCATCAATTTGCAAAATACTTATGGGATTCACTATCTTGATATCTTTAAGGGCATCCGCATGCATATCCAGCACCTCCTTTTTGATCGCTTTAACTTGAGAGATCACAGTTTTAAACATTGTATTTTTCCATCTGAAGTTCTGTTTTAGGATAAACAGCTTATAGGGGTCTACCAGTTTCATTGGATTCTCAGCTAAGAATTGAGTCACACCATAGTTTTCTATTTCTTGAACCTGTATGACGATCATTGCGCATTTTGCTTCTTCCATTTCCCAACTTGGAACTAGGGTTTGAACCTCATCAAGTAATATTTCTCCATCTAGGCAAGTAGATATAAACTCGTGAATGAAAACACTCCCTTCATTGATGACATTGTTTATCCAAGACTTCACGATCTCTATCAAAACCTTCCCCTGTTGTATTTGTTTCACCATCTTTTGGTTTTCAACTGAATTCAGATCGAAATCTTGTGAAGACTGAGCTAGTGGGAGAACTCCATTATCAGCGAGTGAGGAAAGAAACTCAGCCATGGTAGAAACTAGTTGTTTTAATTTACGTTTCTCCCTCCCATCCTTTTGCAACTGCCTGAGCATATGATCGGCTGAGAATTTAAATAGGTGATCCCTAGAATCCCTGTTTAGAACACCAAGTTCCATCTTTGTGATCTTGAAGTCTTCAACCTCTGGTTCTTGAATTCCTTCTTTAGGCTTGAAAGTGGCTATCTCTGCACTCACCTTTCCAATAGATGGATCGGTAGATAGCCTAGCATCACTCTTCACTCTTTTTACTTTGGGAGTCCGGGTAGCATATTTAGTAACAATCTCCTTCATAGGAAGTGAAATTGGTTTGCAGCTCTTCCTTCTATTCACTGATTTAGTAAGCCAAGGAGGGACTAACCCAGTGACTATCTGATTGTCGGGGGTTTTTACAAGAGTATTCTCAGCCTAGGGTACCTCTGTATTCATAATAGAAGTCTCTTATTCTTTTACTTGTTGATCTGGAGAGAATGAAATATCATCATCATTAATCTCAACATCTAGGTAGTCAAGTCCTAAAGATGCCATCTGAGAATGCTTCTCTGATCTTGTTCTCGGTCTTGATCTTGGTGCAGTCAGATGCTTACTGGAAACCACCTTTTTCTTGGGAGACGTAATTTTACCTGCATTTGGAGCTACAGGAGATACATTAAACGGGGCATGGTTCATTTTCACTATGCTTTTCAAGAGGGGGGTTCTCAGCCCTCTCCTTCTTCCTTTCTGTTAACCAGCTTTCCGTGACCCCGAAAATGGTTCGGGCCCTCAGCTTTATATCATCTTCTTCTTTCCTGTTCCAATATATGTCTGGGGGAACTTTCACATCTACATTGTTAGCCTCTGAACCTGTGGTTTTGGAACTATCTTCCTCCACATCTTTAATATCAAAATTCAACTGCAACATTTTGATCTGTGAAATTACAAGCCTGGAATGATCTTTTCTCTATATTTCCTCCTCATCATTGAGATCTTCCCATAGGTCTTCCAGGTGTGAGCTGGGTGAAGGATGATTACTTAGCTCAAAACCTGCCTGGCGAAGCCCTTATTGTCATACAGATGATACCGAGTATCATGAAGCAGAGAAGGAACAAGAAGTAGACATTGATGAACAAATAAAGGGAAGAACAAAGCAAATAGTTCCTATTGATCTAACTACTGACAATGCAGAGGTTATCATTAAAGATATACTTGAGGAAGAAGACCCTACAAAAGAGCTATCAAAAGACAAAGATGTCATGGATACACAAATGAAGGATACCGAGTGTATCGATATTGATAATGCACCTTTGCTGAGCAAAGATCTGATTATGACACAAGTACAAAGCTACACAATTGATGATATTGTTAAAATTGAGTTTGTACTAGATACACCATACATGGAAACCAAGACACCAGTTGATATGGATAAGGATAACGATGGACAACCTAAGGCCACCAAGACAGAACAAGGAAAGAACACTTAGTTGGTACCCCCAACCGACACCGATGATTAAAAGCAAGATACTAACACAACAACGGATCAAAATGTACATAAGACAACATATATTAAAAGTAAAATGTAGTAGGAATAAAATATTAAGGAAAAGAATGAGGAGAAATAGAAAGGTGAATAGAAAGATGAAGTAAAAGTAGAAGAGAGCATAGTCGGTACACATACTAAGTCACCTATTGCAACTAAGGCATCACATTCCAAACGCTCTACTAGAGAGAGCAGATTGATTGAGAAGAAGAAGAGAAAAAATAGAAAGCAAATCATTGATTTGAGAAAGCCAATCATAATACCAAAAGGAGACCCAAATGCAATGAAGCCTAGAGAATTAGCTATTTATGCTGAGATTGTAGCTCAAAAGGCTGAACATAAGAAGTTAATTGCAAAGAAGAAGAAGGTAAATATACTTGATCATGTTAAGGACATATTCTAGGAAATTGTTCCTAAAGCAACTGTTGATGAATCTAAACCCCTACTAGACCAAGTTGGTGACTTAGCCCAACATATCAAAAAACCAAACAAGGATATGACTGAATATATGATGAAGATTCATAAGGAGAGAATGGAGAAGAAATTGATGGAAGACTTACTGGAAAATATTGACATAGAGAAGGTAACTATTTCCAAGTTATGTTCTAAAATTGAAAAGAAACTAACATCCATCATTTCAATGTTTAAAATTTTTTGTATTCTTTCAAACTTTACTGTTGAAATCAAGAAGAAGGAAGCAGATATTGAGAAAGAGCTGAATGAGTAGCTTAAGCAGCTATCTACTAAGCCTGGAGCATTCCAAACTTACTATTCAAAGAAACAAGAACTCATGGGAGTTCAACTCTCATTGAGACATGAGGGGGACAAATTGAGATTGGAACTACTTGAATTGCAAGCACTTTTAATTCCCCATATCCAATCAATGCAGATACACTTGAAGAAAGCCAAAGAACTAGCAAGTTTTCTAGATGTAATTTCACTGGACACCATAGTTGGCTTATATGTAGATATTACATAATACATTGTTATACTTTAGAATCTATAAGATACATGGGATACTATACTTTCAAGCATACAACAAAGGTATAAACATCTTTTTGGTACTTTTTGTCAAAAAAGGAGGATAGATATCTTAGTCAAATAAAGGGAGATGAAGGAGGATATATATCTTACTTATTTAGAAAACACAAAAAAGGGAGATAGATATACTTTCAAAACAAAAAATATATATATATGCAAAATAAAATATATATATATGTATAGAGAGTAACATCCGAGGGGGAGTTACTAATTTTGATGACATTGAAGTTTTTGTCAAAATTGCCCAACTAATGCCAAAGGGGGAGATTGTTATCTCTATAAGATATTTTGTTGTCATTAGTTTAGACAAATTCATAGAGTCAAGGAGAATCAATCAGTAAATGGAGAAAGATAAGGATAAGACAAGTCAGTAATGCACACCGAGTGCCTACTGTTACTGAGTGACACACTACGCTGAGTGCATGTAGTACACCGAGTTGATATTACACCAAGTGATGAAGAACACTTAACTGAATATTGTGGAGTTATTTAACCGAGTTACAGTTAATCAAAAATGCGATCAAATCATATTTAATGATTGTCAGAACATTAATTACGCGTATACAATTATTTAAAATAGTTTGTTTTTTATTAAGGTAAAAGCAGGTTTTGAAAGGTCCCCGATACCTTTTACAAAAAGATACAATAGATAGGCATCATAGGCACAAACAAATAGAGAACACCTGCAATTAACAAAAGGTAGGAACCAACAAGAAACAAAAGACCTAAAACAAGAAAGAACAAAAATTGCCAAAGATAGGCACAAAAACCAACACAATTTCTAGCACAACTTCTCGAACAACTTCCAACAAAATTTCCAGACCAGCAGAAGAAACATTACAGAGATTCAAAATAGTTTGTTACATGATCAATGATTCAAATAAATCATAGTGAAGATATAAGACAGAGATTAAATGGAAAAATTAAAGTTTGTCATTTCCAAGAAAAACAACAAGTACCGAGGTAAAAGTGACATGGTCACCAAGCTGGAAGGTGTTAGAAACACTGAGAGGGGGGGGGGGGGGGAAT